>CM068549.1:18445857-18670042 GCA_035048495.1 Euptelea pleiosperma
TCCTAAGTTCATTTGCAATGAGATTGGATCCATTAGAAATCTTTTATCGAGATCTTTTCAATGATATCCAATACTAATTATTTACTTAAAAAAATTATATATATATATATATATATCAACTTAAAATTTATATAATAACCTTATAAATTTGATTTTTTATGCTTAATAATGAAGAATATGAAAGTAATATCCTTGTTTTGAGTTGCCTACTTACCCTTACCAAAAAAGAAGTTATATATTAATCATTTCAATAAATTTACCATTTTTATATATAAATGTAAATTTTATTTAAACATCACTTTTCACATGCCTTCTATTAAGGTGCCTTTGGTTGGTGTTTTTTTTTTTGTGGTATTTTATTAAAATTTAAAAAGAAAATGACTTAATTTTTTAAAATAATATTTAATTTATCTGTATTTTAAATAAAATAGACCTCAATTAAAATTGTCGCCTTAGGCCTCAACTTTTGTTGAGACGGCCCTGCTGATGATGTGATATTTGGATATTTTTTTTTCTTTTTATAGGTTAATAATCTTACTAAAATATATGAACACTAGGTGTCCATGAAAGTGATTGAATTCCAAACTAGAATGTGGACTTTTGTTTAGTTATTGTGCAATGTGCAAAGTTAATGGTGTTTGTGACTTTACCAAACAGATATGGTTGCACTTTTTCGCACGAGTAGGCCTTCCTTTGGCCCGCAGGAGTCCATTGGAGCACTGATGGGAAGCTGGCTGAAACTTGCTCCTTCAGTGGATGGTGTCATTCACTATCATTTGGGCTTTGAATGGAAAGAAATAGGAGAGTTTTCTAAGATATGGTAGCTAGGTTCCCTTGAAGTGAGTACATGGTGAACAAAAAGGTACGACAAAAAGATCCAAAGTCATTATCATTTCCCTTTTTAACATTATAGTATGTGGCCACCTAATATAACTGGCGAAGTCGACAACCAGTGGTCCTCATGATGAAACAATACACAAATCTCAAAAGACCATCCGCCGATTTGGACCATAGGGACCACGTACTATCAAATGGGTTCCATGTTAGGATGGCTATATTTGGAGGATGAGAAACTGTCTGAAAATTTTATTTTTCTAAATAATGGCTGTTTTTTCTGTTATAATGGTTGTTATAACGCTAAACCCATTTTTCAGTTCGACAGCGGTCTTTTTTTTTTTTTTTAATGCCTTGAAACATTGTATAATATTTTAGTTAATTAATACAAAAGAACTTTTTAACTTAGGGCCGGGATCGGGGGACAACCATTTTTTACAACAATTTGGCGGACCCACATTATTTACAATTTCTCAGGCAAGTTTTACTCAACTTCTTTCCCCGGCAATACGGTTATAGATTGGATCACGTACCTAATATAAGGCGGGGCAGGCTATAGCCGTTAGAAGTTGGGCTTGGTGGGACCAAAAGGGTCCATTTGTTTGGCTGGGAAATCCATGTCTTAAGGTGTTTGGCTGGGAAATCCATTTGTTTGGTAGAACTCCTTACACAATGAGTTTTCAAAGGTGTGTTTGGTAAGAGATGCTGCCCATTTGGCCAATCTGGATGTTGGATATTGTTTTGATTGGTCACATCAGCTTTCCATGTGAAAGTGGGGAAGAAAGTCTGTTGTGACACCTCACAGTATTTCTCCACATAAATGAACCCAAATATTTGGGTTCAAGTTAGGATTCTATTTTTGGGTCCTTGATTAATAGCTAGGCTGCTTTTTGGCTTGCAGGTCCACCTTTGGATGTTTCAAACATCCCTACCATCATATATCTCTAGGGCTCGTACGTGAGAAAAAGAGTTCCAACGGAGAATATATATTTAGCCAGATGAATATTATCTTTGCTAAATATTTGTACATGTCAATATTTAGTAACGTTTGGTACATGTTTTAGCTAGCTTACTTTATTTTCTTTCAATTTGTGTGGGTCCCACGTATCAAGTAAGTAAAAACATGGGTTAGGTGAATGTGGGACCCACATATTAGATCACATTATCCAAACAATCTCATTTTTTTCTTTTTTATATATTAAAAAACTTATTTTTATTGAAAATAGTTAGTGTCGTGGGCACGGGCCACCCACTAGTGATATAAATTATAAGTTTTTATATAACATAACAATTTTCAAGCCACCGATAAAATAAGAACTCCACCTGAGCAGTGTTTTGGGACATTACAGTGCGGGTTCCAAGTCTGGTCAACAGCTAGTGTAAAAATCATGTCAAATCCGACTTAGCTTTTAATAGAGTCCAAAAGTGAAAAAAGATTCATGTTACCGACCCTAAACATTTAGGATAAGGCATAGATGATGATGAGACAAGTTAAGACGTGGGCCATAAATTGGACATCTGAAATCAATATGTCTACCACGTGGACAGCAGAGATCGGGTCTTTAGTATTACCATTATAATATGGTTCAGGATCAATGGACACAAATTTTGACACAAACTTTCACACCAAAAAAATTAGCAGGGCCCAATATATAATTTGAAGTTTTGGTGTACGATGATTTTTGGTGAGGAGATCATCCTCACAGAAATTCCTAACCTGATTTACAAGTTGAAGAATTATGAATCGTCTATTTTTACCGTTAACTTGAAATCTATATTTGATGAGGTTAGAAATTTTAGAATGGGCTGATTTTTTGTAGAGGTGATCTCTATGATGAGGAAATCATCCTCACAAAAAATAACCATTGATCTATCTTCCTTGTGGGTACACCAAAATTGGTGTGAAATTTTGTGTCCCCTGATCCTAACCCTTATAGTATAATGACAAGAAAACTACCATATCTTTTCTCATTTGCAAGCATAGGTGTGAAGTAGAAGACTTACTATGAATATACAAATATTTTATGCTAAAGATTTGCTACTTTTTGTCTCCTTTTTCGAGAAAAGGCAAATGTTGAATTCTCCATAGATGGAAGTATTCTTCATAGATCCTTTCGCATAGTTTAGAAGAAACCGAAAGTGATATCTACTAAGTGGTTTAAGAAGATTCTGAGGGCCCACCAGGGAAAAAAAGAACATTGTGAAGGAAGAATTCTTAGTGGGAATGTATTCCATATTAAATGTAGGCCAGCCCTATGCTACATCTAGAGAGTAAAACTTTGATGACAGTGTGCAATATGAGCCATGTGGCACACTCTTAGAGGGTTCTCTGACTGTATGGATTTTTTTATAATCCCTAGGTTGATCTACAAACTATAAATCAGCTTGATTAGTAATTTTAAACCTTTGGATCTTTGTACTTCAAATAATGGCCACGGTTAAAATCAACCCATGAAAATAATTCCAATCAACACCTAGAAATCACTAATCAGGCTGATTTTTGGTTTAATTTGTAGGTCCACCTAGGGATTGGCCAAACATCCATATGGTCATAGCCCTCTAAGAATATGCCACGTGGATCATATTGAGCCTCTCATCGGTCTCGATGACAGGACTCTGTCATCAAAGTTTTACTCACCTTTAGAGGCCTGAAGGCTGGAATTGAGCCTCAATTTAAGAGAAACTTTGAAGACCGCATTGTCATCGGGCCGATGAAGGTGCGTAATATGAGCCATGTGGCACAGTCTTATAGGACTCAGACCGTATGAATGTTTTTCCAATCCTTAGGTGGACCTACAAACTAAAAAATCGTCTTGATTAGTGATTTCAAATCTTTGGATCTTTGTACCTCAAATAATGGTCAAGAATACTCAAATTCCCATGGTTAAAATCAACCAATGAAAATAATTCCAATCCAATGCCTAGAAATTACTAATCGGGCTGATTTTGGTTTGTAGGTCCACCTAAGGATTGGCCAAACATCCATACGGTCAGAGTCCTGAAAGAGTGTGCATCAGCCTCGATGACAACGCGCTGTCATCAAAGTTTTGACAGGGCATTTTAGTATTATCCCCCTTGACCGTTAGTCAAAATCTTTATTCACTGGGATATGTAATTCGTTGACTATGCTCACCTACCAACCCCTGGCTCCTTATTAAATGATCAAAATATTCTAAAAAATTCGCAATCTTTGGCGTTCAGTAAAAAGTCCGTGGTCGGTCGATGGGTTCATAGATGCGTTACTTTTCCTTGAGTCAAAGATGTTGACCAGTGGTCAAGAGGGGTCTAATAATTTTGCCATGGGTTTGTCTCGAATAGGAGTATCAATGGATCGGTTTTCTCCGATAACCCGATCCGATACCATCGAGTCTGGACTTGGGAATCATGATCCAATAAGCGATTTGATCGGTTCCGGATCTACCTTGATCTGATCAGATAATGATCTTATCTGATATTATTAATGAAATATATTACATCAATGAAGGTATGCATTTTGATAGTTTATGGGATCAGGTCTGAACCTAAGAACCATAATCCAATAAACTATCTAATTGGGCCTGGACCATCCCTGATCCTATCCAAAATCGATCCATTGATAGCCCTGGTTCTCTCCAGTCTCTTGAGGGACAAGTTTCTGAGTGAACATTAAGTTAAGGACCAATTTGAATCTAATGGCCCTGCCTGAAATCTAATCTTGGACCGGGCTTGGGTGTGGGCCTAGTTCCTTAGGTCCCAGGTGACGCTGGCATGGCCCATATGCACTCCTTTCCTTGATTAGGTACGTAAGAAAATTTGAGTCTCAAAATTTTCCAAGTTGTGGGTTACCTGATTTTGTTGTAAAATGAATATTATACTCTAATAATTATGTTTTTCTACCGAGTCGGGTGGATCGAGTCTGTCGGACCTCCATCGATCGTTAGAAATAGTATCCGACCGTATTTTGGTGGTTCCTTTGAATATTATTGGTAAGCCGGATGAGTTAGCAATCCCCGACTCGCCAATTTTTTTATTTTTTGCGGAATAACAATTTCAACTCGTTGTTTCAGAGATAATGATAATGAATTGGTCCTAAATCTATTAGTGTTTGCACCCCTTTCTATTTCCATGATTTGGTTTTGGGATTTGCTCTGTTGAACCGTTGGATAACGAGAGATTCCATTCCAAGAAGACCACGAATACTTTTAGGCTCTGTATGGTGATGACCGAAAAGTTTTTTTTAAAAAGGATTTCTATACCAAAAAGTATGGATCCAGAAAACTTTGATATACATTTATGGGAAAGAATCGATTCTCTAAAGAACTTTTCTTTGGGCAACCATACAGGGCCTCAGTATCACATTCTCCCACTAAAAAAAAAGTACTACATTCGCCTCTGAAGAAGATGCAAGGCTTTGTAGGTTAAGCATGGGGATAGCATGACCATATGTAATATACTAGTGGGTGGCCCGTGCCCACGGCACTCTCCGACAAAGCATTTGTCAAAATAAGGTGTGAGCGGCTGAGATCAATCGTCGAGTTGGGGGATAAGATCTTGATCCTTCTTTATTGAAGCCTATAAGAGGGGGTATAATGAGAAATACAACCATTGTCACTTCTTATGTAGATATAACGGCTTAAGGGCGTTACATTCTAATAATGGCCACTATATGTGGGTGAGTGGCAAACAAACACTATCCATCCTCATCATTAATCAAACAGTACGTCACTATTATTGATGATCACACATGACTGATGCCTAGGTTGGGCTGAGAGATCTATCATTTCCAGCTTGATTAATTTCTCATACTTGTTTCTTTAGGCAATGATGTTGGTAATTACAAGTTAGCTATATTAAATGTGTGTGGGACCATGCATGGGTGTGCATATACGTCTCTATAGCTTGTTTGAAACAAAAAGAACTTCCCCGGGCTAGGGTCGGGACCCACGGACATAAATTTCTTTACAGAAATTTTCACTCAACATCTCGGGCATTGATTCCGAGAATCCAACAGTTGTTTTACTTTGGCAAAAGTGAATACCAGCTTGCCACTGTCAACCACTGTTGGACTCTCGGAAGTGTGTGCGTGTACTATATATTTTACTATATATATTACTTTGGAATCGAAGTCATGCAAGAGGGTCTACATATAGTAAAATATAAGTGTGTGCTTGTATATATACTAGTGGGGTGCCCCGTGCCATTGGCACTCCTCGACAAAGAATTTGTCAAAATCAGGTGAGTGGTTGAGATCCACCGTCCATTTGGGGGGATTAGATCTCAGCACAACCACTGTATTTTGTTATATATAGTAGGTGGCCTGTGCCCGCGGTAATCCTCAACAAACTTTTGTCAAAATTGGGTGTGAGTGGCTGAGATCCACCGTCCAGTTGGGGATGAGATCTTGGCCCTTCTTTATGAAGCCTATAAGAGGGGGAGACAATTTTTCTGTTTTGTTATATAGATGGGTGGCCCGTGGCACTCCCTGATAAAGCATTTGCCAAAATTGGGTGTGAGTGGCTGAGATCCACTGTCCAGTTGGGGGATAAGATCTCGGCCATCCTTTATGAAGCCGGATGAGGATGAGAGGGGGAGACAACTTCCCTGTTTTGTTATATAGATGGTTCTATGTAGGGGAGTTAATAGGTTGGAATATTAGTAGCTAGGCCCAAAACTAGCCAGGCCCATTAAAGGTTTACAGAATTCAGACCCTGGTATGGCCCATAGTTAGCAATTCGGCATACAGTAAAGATTTGGAATGGGAAAAGTTCGAGAATAATTCAGTTTTAGGATATAAAAATTTCGGTCAAAAATTTGGTCATTGTTGAAATGTTAGATTCGTTTAGCCTTAAAAGCCTGAATTTTACCCTTTTTTTTTTTTTTTCATTTTATACCGGTGTTTGATACGTTTTATTTAAAAAAAAAGTAAAATTCGTGTATCAAACGTACATAATATGTGTTTTATTCGTTTAATATTAAAAGTTACAATTTTTACCGATTTTTTATATTTTATATGCCCTATTAAATATTTCTTAAAAAAATGAAAAATTCGCGTATTAAACGCAAATTTACTAACTAGGGTCTGGCCCAACAATAGGTATAACAGGCTGTGCCAGTAGGTTTGGGCTGGGCCTAAGCTGTTAAACTTTAAACCAAAGATCGATTCATTTACTTGGTGGGCCTTAAAATTTAGCTTAAGCCCAATATGTTGGGTCTATAATAAGCCCAAACATGGTCCAACTGCTGTCCGGTCCAGTTTTCAAAACACTGCATTGAACTTAGGGGTGTCAATTTTACCCGTTTAACCGGAACCGAAAACACCGGTTCTGGTTCCACATTTTTGGGAACCGATTAAAAAGGAACCGGAATCGGAACCAAACCGAAAATAATGGTTCCGGTTCCGGGTAGTCTAATATGGAACCAAAACTGATAAGAACCGGAACCGAACCGATAAGAACCGGTACCAACATATAAATATAGTGTAAATATTCTCATATTTTCAAGATTTGGCCCATTATACCCAGAACTGGAACCGGAATCGACAGAAATACATAATCGGTTCCGGTTCCGGATTCATCACTTTGAGAACCGGAACCATTAAGGAACCGAACTGATAAGAATCGGAACCGATTGTTCCAGTTCTGGTCACCTTAGGAACCGAACCGGAACCGACCCATTGACACCCCTAGTTGAATTGTTATACTGGCCCCTTTTAAACCTGGTTAATACAACTGTACTTCTATCTCGAAGTAGATGCTAAACATGCTTCTCTGTGAATGATGAGTAAAACTTCGGTCACAGCACGCTATGATCGAAGCCGGTCACAGCCCACAATATGAACCACATGGCACACTCTTAGTGGATCCTAACCGTATGGATGTTTGGTGAGTCCCTCGGTGGGCCTGCAAACCAAAAATAAACCTGATCAGTGATTTCTAAGCGTTGGATTGAAAGTTATTTTCATGGGTTGATGTTTGAGCGTTATTTGGGTGCAAAGATCCAAAGGTTGTAAATTCTACCTTAGAACAGAGGGCGTCAGCCTTGCAAATTGACAAGTGCTATATCCTACTTATTTCAATAGATTGTTGACTGAATGAGCCTTTGTTCCGATTTACTATTTTTTTTAGTGTTTTTCTTCTAATTCTTCTCTCCAAGGGTGCATTTGTAACGTGTGCAAATAGGTTTATTCGTGCAATCATTTTCCCAGGCATGTCCGGAATGTGTGCATTTGGCGATTTGCACATGCACATGGGCAAATGAATGCTCGCTCTCTTTAGCAATTAAAAATCTATCTCACGAGCAATCGGTTACACAACTTTCTTGTGCAAATGATTGCATAAGATACAAAAGCCAAAATTTTCTCAAATTGAAACCCCTATCGTTCCCAAAATAATGGAAAAAGTGATGCTGAAATTCAAAATTCGAAAATTTCAAAAATGAAACAAAGGCCCTGCTTGGTATCGCCGCAAACATTTTCAACATATTTTTTGCATTTCTAGGTGCTTGGTTGCACCCCACAATTATTTATGTAGGTAAATATTTTTCGTGAGTCCATATTTTTTACGATTTGAGCTGCTAATGTTTGCTTGAGTAATATCATCAAAGTGTGTTATGATTCTATATACATCAAGACCACATATTAAGAGTTTTAATCAATTATTGATAAAATACTCATTGTAAGTCAAGAATTGACAAGACAAATATTTTGAAAAAATTTTAAAAGTACTTTTCAAAGGTGGACATCTTATTAACACACAAGTTGTACAAAATTAAGATCATTTAAGAATTAGTCAAACAAAAGCCTTGATATTATGATCGAACCCTTAGATTTTACTGAGACCACTTTTCTTTTAAAAGATGAATGAGTTAGAAACAAATACTTTTAGTTTTGATCAAATCTAACTATAAAATCAAATATACAAATAATTTTTGATCATTTATCTGCAAAAGTCAAACCTTTGATAAATTCTCATAGCTTAAGATGGGGCTTCCTAATGATGGTTTGGGTTCTAGAGAAGTGTTATCTAAGGGTGGTTGATAGTTCTAAATAGGGTTCTATAATTATGTAAGAATATCCTAAGGGTTGAGATGAATTAAGTAATCCATCAACCAATAGAGAAGAAGATCAAGACCGTCGATCGCCAAGTTAAAAGATCGTGCCAAATTATGGTCTCTACACGTGGTATGAGTTTTACTTTTTTTTTTGCTAATTGATAATATTATATATAAAAGAAACTATACAATACACTCTAGTAAAATAGGGATGAGGAATTGCATCACCATGAAAGAAGACATCCCAACGAGGTTGGCACATCTCCTTCAACCATCATTTGCACATCTCATCCCCAAAATCAAGACACAAAACGATAATAAGACCTCGCAGGGTCCTCGATACACCTCAAGAAATTCAGCCTTCGGCCCCACCATTGTCTAAGACCAACTGGAAGTAGGCACGCCTTGTTGGCACATTGGTCAGCGCTAAAGTTAGTTTCCCTTTAGGTAGATGTTAAACAAATTCAGTCCAATTTGTGTTTAATTAATTCCCACAGGCCTTTGAGCTTCCAAGGAATGTCCCCACTAAGAAATGCTTTAATTGCCGCTTCTGAATCCGATTCCACCAAAATTCTAGTCCAGCCCTTTTCTACTGCACATTTAGTACCATAACAGATAGCACAATGTTTCTGATGTGTTGGATGGCTTCTGCCACATTCTATCGACGTGTGCTCAAAGGCAATCCTTCGTCCCTCATGACTCTTGGTCGATAGGTCCTAACACATCCTAGACATGGGGTGTACGTACTTTCCTTGTCAGAGCCATGCCGACCTTTGAGGGGCACCATACTCCTCCATTTGAGCTAGGGGTTCCTATGAAGGTCAACTCTCCCCAACCACCAAACCAAACTCTCAAAGTAAAGGACTTCAACAACGTCGGCAAGGAAACAACGGACCGAGTCTATATGGGTTGACCGGTTGCGTTTGGGGTCTGATTAGTTTTACATTCTATTTTGAAGAGCTCTGGGCTCGGCCGGGGAAGAGCTTTGTGCTCAGATTGATCAACCTTCTTGGCTAAGAAGATTTTTGAGCTCAGATTTGTCAACCTTCTCCAATAAGAGGATCTTTGAGCTTGGTTAGGAAGAGCTTTGTGTTCAGATTGATTAACCTTCTCAGCTAGGGAGATTTCTTAGCTCGGACTTGTCAAAATTTTCCAATAAGAAGATATTTAAGTTCAGATAGGAAGAGCTTTGAGCTCAAATTGGTCAACTTCTTAGATAGGAAGAGCTCATATACTTGGCATGAGAAATATAAGACCTCGAATCATGTATCTCAAGGTGACATACAGACGGTTTTGATATAGTGACCACATTTTGGTACACACAAACACCTAAACACCTAAACACACAAAAAAAATCCTAGGCTCACCCCTAAACAAGTAAAACAAACTCCAAATAGTTGTTGATCATGTGGTTGAGTTAATGGATTTGGAGCTTCTTATTCAAGGTGTTTGGGTGCAAGGACACAATAACCATTTCTTTGATTAGTGCTCTCTCTCTCTCTCTCTTCTTTGGATGCCCCTGGCCCCTTAAGTGTCAATTTCAATGACTCGTCTTTACTCATGTTTGGATAACATGTACTTTCATCCAAAGAAGCCCTTTTATAACCTTATTTAGAGCAACTCCAACCCATCTCTATAACTCCAAATTTGGAGCCAGCCCCTCCATTTCTATATCCGACTCCAAATATGGAGTTTCAAATCTCTGGTTCCAAATTTGCAGATTTGCTGTTTTGCTTTTCTGAATTCCAATTTTAACATTTATATTATCTCTTAAACAAATTTAATTCCTATTGTATCCTTTGTGAAAGCCATTTACTTTTTTTACTACCAACAATATCAAAATACCTTTTGTATCCTTTTTTATGACAATGTGCAATATGAACCACATGGTAAACTCTGACCGTATGGATGTTTTTCCAATCTCTAGGTGGACCTACAAACCAAAAATCAGCTTGATTAGTGATTTCGAACCTTTGGATCTTTGTACCTCAAATAATGGTTAATAATGCTTAAATTCCAACGGTTAAAATCAACCCATGAAAATAATTCCAATCCCACAACTAGAAATCACTAAAATAGGAACATGTGCTTTTTTACAATCCAACTATGCATCTTTTTACAAAAAGATGCTTTTTTAGAGATGGCACTGTTGGAGTCCAACACTTTCTCCATCTTCAAATATGCAGAAGATTATTTTTTACAGCCAAATTTTAGAGACGTAGGTTGGAGTTGCTCTTAGTCCCATTCTAGGGTTTTACATTGCAATGTATAGACTATTCAGTCCCTTTAAGTATCCCACATGGTCTTATTTAATCTTAGTGGTAGTCATGGTCTTTGATGATAGCCCATCATCAAAGGTTTACTTTGTCGAAACAATCTCATCGTTATCATTTTTCTCCCCCAAATTGTCTCCCCCTTTTGAAATATTATGTAAGAACGACCTCTGTAACTTGGACGAACGAAAACCCTACAACGGGAATGTGAACGAGAATGTGCACGGTTGCACTTCGTCATCGATTTGCACTTTCTTGTCATCGGTTTTCCATTTCTTGTCATCGGTTTGCCATTTCCTATCATTGGCTTGCACTTATCATCATTTTGATTTTCTTTGTCATCGGGTTACCCGTGCTTGTCATCGGTTTGCTCTTTATTAGCGTTGGTTTGTATTTTCTTGTCATCGGTTTGCACTTCCTTGTCATCAGTTTTCCATTCTTTGTCATCGATTTCTCATTTCTTGTCATCTGTTTATACTTCCTTGTCATCGTTTTGATCTTCTTTGTCATTGGATTACCCATGCTTGTTATCGGTTATCTCTTTCTTGTCATCGATTTACACTTCTTTGTCATCGATTTGTATTTTCTTGTCATCATTTTTCATTCATCATCATCGGTTTGCCCTTTCTTGTCATCGGTGTGCACTTTCTTATCATCGTTTTAATCTTCATTATCATCTGTTTGTACTTCTTTGTCATCATTTTGATCTTTCTTGTCATTGGTTTGCCCATACTTGTTATCGATTTGCTTTTTTGATTGTTGCCGCGGATCTTGATCATTATTTGAGTGGAGTAGCCTATCAACACTAACCATATGCTGTTTAACCTATCTCTCTTAGTGGATCTAAATACTAAGATTTAATTAACTTATTCATTAGATCAGAGCTTTTCTCATGGGTTATATTCTTAATTGTTAAAGTAACCTACTATTTGAGACCATTGATCGTATGGATGTTGGGACCATTATTTAACCTAATAGTGATATCTAAACATTCCATTGACTTGGGTACGAGTCATGCCATCATTTAACCTATCTTGTAATTCATTTCCCCTTCATTATCATTTGATTTTCCTTCTTTGTTAATGATTTTTCTTCATTGTCATCGGTTTCCTTCTCTTTATTATCCATTTGCTTACTAATTAATTATCTATTTGTAAGATTTTTTTTGTTTCTTAGAATGTCTGTTATATGTTTTTTAGGACTTTGAGGCACCTAGATCTTTACACATGACAAAAATATCACATCACTCGTGGAAGAATATACATATTGATTAATTTCATATATATACAATAGTTACACATTGTTGTTCTCAATTTAATATACACAAGAATGTATAAAAAAATCAATAAAAATTATATTTCCTATGTCAGGAGTGTTTCTCATACCACTCAATCTCATTCACAACTTTTGAACCACTCAATTTCCATGTGATCTTGCATCACTTTCGACATACAGTCAGATTGTACTCATTCATCTCCCTTGTAAACTTCATCACCAAACTCTTTCTCATTCCACCCATTCTTAGTTTCTGCACCACATTATATTGATGACATCCTTCTTTATATTCTATTACCTCATCGTAGAGACTTGAGATCTAAACTTTCGTTTGAATCCATCAGAAAAAAAGATTGAGTGGCCTCCTAGAGGGGGTGGGTAGGCAATGATATGCACAACGCAAGGTCTCATGGTTGGTGGTGTGATTTGGTAAAATAACCCCCCTTATGACCCTTGTCCCTACGAATCGAAGGATTAGTGTGGGCCATTGCCCAACACGCTGCCCGTGCGTTGCCCAGTGCTGCATAAGACATGTCCAACACTACCTAGGCCATGCCCATGACATGGGGAGCAGTGCCTAGGATGTGCTCAACACTCTTAGTGGGTTCTTTTGACTTCTTACCATTTTACGATATCCGCGTAATTAGAATCTTTGACGAAGATGAAAAAGACGAAAAAAATAAAAGATACGAGAAAGAAAGAAGAAATGTTGAATAAGAAGTAGATTGTGGAGGAAGAAATAAAAGAAAGCTTGAAAGCTTGGATGAGCAGTTTTATAGAAGAGAAGTGAAGAGGGAGAACATGATTTGAGGTTCTTATGGGGAAGGAAACATTTTCAAATAATTAATGATTTGATTGATGTACTTGAATGACAAAGGCAAGTTTTGACAAGGGTAAAATTGTCCAAAAATCAAATTGTAGTTCTGGCCATTTTGAAAAGTTATTGACATTATGTTCATAAATGGTAATTTTCTTAATTATTCAGAAAATTTCTCATAAACCAAACTATTTACTGTTCTAATGGAAGAGCACGGTGAAGGTGCAGTTAATGAATATTGTTGTTGTTATTTTTTATTTTTGGTAATAGATGTATTTAATGATCTAATTAAATAGGTTGCCTGCCCAACTAACAAGTGCCTATGTTCTTTTTTATAGATAATTAATGATGAACGTCATGCTCAAGCCAAGTTTTGACTTTAAAATAGTAATAGATTCTTAAATTTAAAAAGAATTGAGAGCATCTTTTAGGCATAATGTGCAACTTTATACCATTTTAGAGTTGCCCTTTAAATTGCAATAAAGATATGTGGAAAAAGAGACTTGTCGTCCACTATGTACACTTGGAAAAGGCAATCCAGAGAGTCTAGCACGTGGCATGTCTCTAGTAGTTAAGGTATGTGACAACTACGCTAATTAGGGGAGCCGTGTAAGGATCACCATTACTTGTTATATAGTATCATAGTTCATACTTCACCATATCTTTTGTGAAACCAAGGAAGAAATAACCTAATTTGGCCACTTAATTTGCTAAACTAGTTTGGTAGAGACACTAGGGTTGAGTATGTATCATAGAGATGAATTTATTCGCTGAGACACAGGACCCACAAAATGAATTTGGATTTATTTAAGGATGCCTATCTATATAACAAAACAGGGAAGTTGTCTCCCCTCTTATACCCCCTCTTATCTGTTTTGACAAAGAAGGGCCGAGATCTTATCCCCCAAATGGACGGTGGATCTCAGCCACTCACACCAGATTTTGGCAAATGCTTTGACGGGGAGTGCTGAGTGCATGGGCCACCCACTATCAATATAACAAGTGACTTTGATTTTCTTATACCCCCTCTTATTTTATACTAGTAAATGGCCCGTGCCGACGGCACTCCGAGAAAAAAGTGTGCAAAAATTGGGTGGCTCCGACACTCACTGTATAACGGATGGGTGGTTTTATCTGTTATAACGGATTGTAACGCACGGGCAAAAATGAAAAATAACTGAAATAACGACACAAAAATTCAAAATTTGTAACAGAAAATAACTGAAAAAAACAGAAATAACAGATGTTATTTAACAAAAAAAAATTCAAAAAACAATGGTCAAAATTTTTGTTATAATGGAAAAATAATGGAAAATAATAGCCATTTAGCATTAAAACAGTACATAACGTAATAGGGGAGGTCTAAATCTGTGCTACAGTATCATTCCATTGTCACAATCTGTCTTGCTTTTGGGCCCATTGACACCCTTTATTGGTGGCACATATTTGGTGGACGTACATCAAATCCTTGCCTATGTAGTGGAGTTTCAGATTTCCACAAAAATCATAGCCTGAGATGAATAAATGAGGGGATTGAGTGGTTGAAATCTAACCGTCCACATTAGATGGATGGATTAGTTCTCAACCACTCTTTATCTTATGAAGCCGGATAAGATAAGAGATAAGACAACTTCCCTGTTTTGTTATATGGATGGCTTCAATAATGAGTGGCTGAGATCCACTATGCTTCATATCGATGGCTGAGATTAACTACCACTCGATTTTGACAAACACTTTGACGGAAAGTGCCGCGAGCACGGGCCACCCACGCATATAACAAGACAACTCAGTTGTATTCTCTTATCTTATCCATCCATCTAATGTGGATGGTTAGATAAAGAGTGCATGGTTGAGATCAAATCCATCGATCTAATGTAGACGGTTAGATTTCAGTCACTCAATCCGCCTAATTTGACCTCAATTTATTCAAAATTTGAATTTCAACATCGTTATTTCTGTTATTTTTCCATTTCTCCCTCTGTATGTTACAATCCGTTATAATGGAAAAAAATGGTAACGCCCCAGTCCGTTATACCATTTTAGTGCCAAAGGCACCCAATTTTTGCAAACGCTTTTGTCGGAGAGTGCCGTGGGCACGGGCCATTTACTAGTTTATATAACAAGACACATCAGTTATCCACCTCTTATCTTATAAGGCTTCATAAAAGTAAAGGATGGATGAGATCTTCCCTGTTCATCTCATGTGGACAGTCCGATCTTCCCCTCTTATCCCCCAAGCCACTAAAATATATCTTCCTCGCGTGTGCGCTAGAAAGAGTAGCTAAGATCCACTATGCTTCATATCAATGGTTAAGATTAACTCCCACCCAATTTAGGTAAACACTTTGTCGGGGCACAGGCCACCCACTAGTATAAAATAAAAAAGATGCCCATGGATTAAGATGAGTCATTTGATGCCATATGATCAAGTCTCTTTAAACTCAGGCATAAACAAATGATAATTGGTGGCTTTGTGTCTTAATCAAGCCTTAAAGTGGAGCTTCATGTGTCTCAACAAACGTTGAAGGGTTTAATTCTGAACGAATCAGTTTTCAAACATACAAAAAAAATAAATAAAAAAATAGCCGCGCGCTAAACTTGAATGTCATTTGCTGTTATATAAGATTTAAAAAAGTTTAAGGTATTTTAGTAACACCCCCGGAAAGGTCAAAGTAATTAATAATACCCCCTTATATTTTTAAACTTTAGGATTTACCCCCTTGACCTAGTTTAACCATCATTTGACTAACGTTAAAACATGACATGCATCATGTGCCTGTTAATGCATCGATGAAAGGACCATAATATTGCAAGTCCGTTTTAACTGAAGTCAACCACTGTTAAACTAGGTCTAGAGCGTAGTCCTAAAGTTTGAAAGTATAAGAGAGGGAGTATTACTAATTACTTTTAAAATTCAAGGGGGTGTGTTGCTAAAATACCCAAAAGTTTAAAAGAGACAATTAACGTCATAATGGATAAGTAACGTTACCGTTGCAACGGATCAAAGAATGATCATAAGTAACAGTTTAATAACGGATAACAGCCAAAAAACAGCTATTATAACGTTACCGTAACATGATTGGAGCATTAGGATTATAACAGCAGTTAAAACCAAGGTTTAAAAGAGGCCGTTTTTAACAGTATAATGGACTAAAATGAATTGTAACGGACATGGGCAAAAATGGGAAAAAATAATACGGAAAAAAATGGCACTGAAATTCAAAATTTGAAATTTGCATTTCAAATACGAAAAATGGAAAATAAAGGGATTTAACAGAAAATAACGGCCGTTAAAATGGAAAAAAAAAAACGGACGTTATTTTCTAAGCGTCAAAACGGTTCTTAACGTAACGGGCTTGGGGTGTTACCGTTTTAATGGCGTAATTTTAAACCATGGTTAAAACCAAGGTTTAAAGGGGACCGTTATAACGGTATAACGGACTAGGGGCGTTACCGTTTTTTCCGTTATAACGAAAAAACTCTCAGGAGCAAAAGCGAAAAAAAAATGGGAAAAAATGGCGCTGAAATTCAAAATTCAAAATTCAAAATTCAAAATTTGAAATTTAAAATTTGAATTTAAAAATAGAGAATAACGGAATATAATGAAAAATAATAGAAAATAACAGAAAAAACGAACATAATGGCCGTTTTTTTCACAAAATTTTCTAGAAAATAACAGACGTTATTTTCGTTATAACGGCTGTTGTTTTTTGGGCGTTTTAACGGCCGTTTTTTAAATCATGGTTAAAACCATTATACTATTGTTATTTTGACACTACAATTTCTTGGTCTCAAACAAAACCAAGGTCACGTCTCCTTTGATTCCTTGGAGCAGAGTGTTAGTATCATTCCCAGGAAGCCGTCTTCCCTAGGTTATCTTTAGATCGAGACAGCTGAAAAGGTCCTCAGGATTCACACCACACAAATCGGACAAATCTAAGAGACCATCCAATGATCTGACCTTAAGTAGGTTGTCATCCTCAGGATGATAGTATCATTTACCTTTAATTAATTTTCTCACTTGGGTAAGTAATGGAAAAAGATAGTATGGCGGAGGCTTGTTCCACATCAGCATCCTGGACCTAGGGATAACGATAAGGACGACGGCCCCTAGGAATGATGCTAATACTGCCCAATTATAATCGAGGACTCAACTCATTGTGAGTAGCAGTGTTGCTGTCATCCTGAATAAAACATCCTTCTTAGGTCTAGACCGTTGATGGCTCTTGACCAAACGAATCTGAAGGCCATCCAATGATCTACACTTTACTGATAACGTCAGGATTACATCATTGCTTTCCTTATTAGGCAGACACGTAGTCCATTAATACAGTTGAGACTGATCCGTCAGCCGATATGATCAGATAAGGTAGTTGAAGGTCAAACCATTAAAGCCCTGGTGCTCCCCACCACTTAATTAATCTATCAAGCTTTAATGCAACTTTGCTGATGGAATGCTCTCGCGATCCAGTTTTTTTTTTTTTTTTCCTTAAAGGAGACCTTCACTCTTGATAGAAAGAAAATAGGAATGGCTTGTTAGCAGCGAAGGGACTCTCGGTGAGGTAGGCCCGAAAATGACTAGAGTTTGCGAATGAAGGGTAGGGAAGGGAAGGGGACTCCCTTGGAAGGAGACCGGACTACATGGCCCTCATCGAAAGTCAAAAGCGAGAGTTGTTGCACTCGAGCCTCCCTCCCACGGAGTCTCTTCGCGTCACTTGCAAACTCTAGTTGTTGTGCTCGGGGATCCCTTCATTTGTACCAAGCAATGCCCCCAAGGAGTTGCATAGATGCAACTAGGGCTGGCAATGGAATGGATCGACCTAGAGAACTGATTCGAAAAATTCAAGTCTAGAACCTTATTTTTACTTATCGAATTGGTACCAGATCGACTCTATGCCAATCCGATATATATATATATATATATATATATAGGACGGTTGTCTCCCCCTCTTATCCGGCTTCATAAAGGATGGCCAAGATCTTATCACACAAAATGGACTGTGGATCTCAGCCACTCACACCCAATTTTGACAAACGCTTTGTTGATGAGTGCCGTGGGCATGGGTCACCTACTATTTACCTACATATAAGGAATGAAATGGGTTGGATTTACATATAGCCCAAGGGTCAGTCTTAGGAACCCCACTTTTGAAATTCAAAATTTAAAATTTGAAATTTAAAATTAAAAAAAAAATAGAATTTAACGAAAATTTAATGGTTTTCTTATATCCCTCTTATCTTATATGGCTTCAATAATGAGTGGCCGAGATCCATTATGCTTCATATCGATGGCTGAGATTAACTCCTACTCGATTTTGACAAACACTTTGTCAGAAAGTGCCGGGGGCACGGGTCACCCCCGTATTTAACAAGATAACTCAGTTGTATTCTCTTATCTTATCCATCCATCTAATGTGGACGGTTAGATAAAAAGTGGTTGAGATCAAATAAATCGATCTAATGTGGACGGTTAGATTTCAACCACTCAATCCGCCTCATCTGACCTCAATTTATTTAAAATTTAAATTTCAATACTGTTATTTTCCTATTTCTCCCTCTGTGCGTTACAATCCGTTATAACAGCCGTTATAATGGAAAAAACGGTAATACCCCAGTCCGTGATACCGTTTGAGTGCCAAAGGCACCCAATTTTTGCAAACGCTTTTATCGGAGAGTGCCATGGGCATGGGCCATTTACTATTCCATATAACAAAACACATTGGTTGTCTCCCTACTTATACCTCCTCTTATAAGCATCAACAAAGAAGGGTCGAGATCTAATCCTCCCCTAAATGGATGGTGGATCTCCGCCACTATATTTTGGCAAATTCTTTGTCGAGGAGTGCCAATGGCACGGGGCACCCACTAGTATATATATAAATCAGATCGGATTGGACTTGGAACCGATAAAATCATATCAAATCAGTTCTGAAACTGAATTTTATTGATCCGATCGGATTTGGATCAATTGGATTTCTTATCGGATTGGTACCAAATCAGTACCATCATGCAACCCTACAAAAAAGAAAAAAGAATAAAATACATATTTTATGGAGTGTAGGTTTTAAAGCGTTGTTCGCTAACATTCCTCAAATTAATCATTTTACTTTAATCACAAGAGGCATTTTCAACAAGACCTCTGCTTTTTTTTATCAGATAAGCGTTATGTCTTTTCTTACTTATAAAGTGTTAGTATGATGTTTTCTAAGATTTTTTCTTCTTTTACTTCCAAGTTGAAGTTTATTTTTAGGGTTGACTCGAAAATTTCTAGGGACCCACTTTGCTTTTCAATAAATTATATATTTTTGGGTATTTTAGTAACACCCCCCTCGAATTTGAAAGTAATTAGTAATACCCCTTATACTTTAAAACCTTAGGAATACGTTAAAACACGACATGCATCATGCGTATGTTAATACACCTATGAAAGGACCATAGTATTGCAAATACAATGCTAACAACATTTGTGATTCAAGTCCGTTTTAACTTAAGTCAACCACTGTTAAACTAGGTCAAGGGGGTAATCCTAAAGTTTGAAAGTATAAGGGGTATTAGTAATTAATTTTAAATTTCAGGGGGGTGTTACTAAAATATCTCAAAAATTAAACAAACCCGCAGTTTGTCTCACAAGGGAATAAAGTATGAGGACTAAGCTATCCACAAAATGTAGAGCCAAGATCAAGTTCATTTGGATGGGCTAATGCTTGAAAAAAGCTCCCAGCAAGCCTGTGGGAGGTGGAGACCATCTATACAAATCATTGCAACCAAACACCCCTGTAATATCGTATTTTATTTTTAAAAACATTGAAATAACACATTTTTCAAGGGACATCCAACAGTACTGACAATGTTTGCATACTTTTGAGTCTGCAAACAGTTGCGGACTGATTTGTCCCTCGATAACTCCCATGACAGCACAAGCACGGCCCAAAAGTTAACGCCGCAGCATTTATATCCACGTGAAATATGCTAACATGCGCCTGACACACTTCTTCCACTGCCCGCGCGAAATTACATCATATGGTTGCATGTTAGCCCCCCCAAGGCGGAGCACCGTTGCAACAGTATTTCTTACTAGCGCATTATAGCAAAATCCAGATAACAAACCAACAGGAAAAGAGGAATCCTTGTTTATCAGGAATTGAACCACTGATCCTAAATCAAACGCTGTACAGATAACGACGAAGAACTCAAAATATTTTCAAGCCTTCGTCAACATATTATACATCGGCAAAGAAGAATTACGGAGAGCGAAAACCCCTAAGAGATAGAATTTTAACTATAGGCAGCGATCTCTCTTGAAATCACCACCGGCGAAGCAACTTCTTTCCCCGGGGACGCTGGCAATCTGGCAGAGAAATTTCTCAACGGGAACTCGTCGGCCCGAGTATCGTCAGATCCTTCATCGAAATTGAGAGCGTAGCTCAACGGATCGTATCCGAAATCCGCCGAGTGTCTACGTCCCTTCCCGATCCGACAAAACAGGTTCCGGCACTTTTCTTTGAATTCCGGAATTTCTTGAGCTCTCGATCTCAGCCACGACGACGAAGCTCTGATCAACCTAGGCTTCTCGTCTGGTTCTAGGTTTTCACGACGAACATTCTGGAAACAAAAAGAGAAACAGTGAGATGATCGGAGCTTGTGTTTCAGAGAAGATGAACAACCTTGATCGTCTTCCATGGAGAGAAAAAGAAGAAAGAACAGAGGAGGAGGGGCAAAAAGGTAAGACTTGAGGATAGGCTGGGTCGGGTTGCTGTATTTATATGTTTTTGGAGTGGTAAAGCAAAAAAATCTGAAAAAGACGGATAAGGACGCGGTTTTTGCGGGTCTAGCTGTAACCAATGAAAAGCCGTGGGACGTGCGCGGGAGCGGTTTTGGGAAAACCGCGTTTAAAGGCGAGTTTCTGGGCATTTTCGGCACTTATCAAAAAAACCTACGAGTCGTGGGTAGGGGTGTCAACGGGTCGGTTCCAGTTCGGACATAAGGTGCCCAGATGACAAGTTGATCCAGAACCGGAACCAATAAATATCCGGTTCTCCCATCAGTACCAGGTAGGCTTGCGCTAGATTAAAAATGTCAAAAATACATGAATGAAACTATTTTATACTAGATTATCAGAAAGCTTGGCATCTTTAACTCTACTATAAGTGTGGTTCTGGTTCAGTCTGGATATTGGGTATACTTGTACCAAGGCCTGAACTTATAGGACCCGGAATTGACAAATATAGTGGACCTAGGGTTGCCAATAGATCGGGTTCGGATCTGTTCATTAGAACCAATATGACTACAAAGTTCAAACCAAGGTTTAAAGGAGGCCGTTTTAACTGTTAAACGGACTGGGGGCGTTACTGTTTAAACGGCCGTTAAAACGGATTGAAATGGCCAGGGTAAAAATGAAAAAAAAAAATGAAATTTAACGGATCTTAACGGAAAAATTTGCGTTGAAATTCAATTTTAAAATTTGAAAATTAAAAAAAAAAAGAATTTAATAGAAATTAAACGGATTTAATGGCCATTTTTTTAACAAAATTTTTCAGAATTAAACGGCTGTTTAAACGATTTTAACGGCCCTTAAAACAAAAAAATGGCCGTTTTATTCAAAAATGATAAAACGTGTTTAAACGGTTTTAATGAAAACAGGCTTGGAGCGTTACAGTTTAAACGCCGTTAAAATCGTTTAAACGGCCGTTTTTAAAACCATGGACTTCAAACCATTTATTACTAGTTTAAAGCGAAATAAAACTTCTGTAGGATTGCAAATCACACAATCACAAGCCAATGAGTTCTCGGCATGTACCGAGTGCTTTTTGCAACGTATCCATGTGTTTGCTTTGATGTGTGCGTGTCGAGAACTCATTGGCTTGTGATTGTGTGATTTGCAATCCACTGTGAGAGGAAGTTTTACTCTTTAAAGCCGAAACTTGGGTTGGGGGTACGCCCTTCACACAGTGTTCATGATGCTCAACGGGCTGAACTTTGATGAACCGTACACTCTTGAGACTACTGACCGTATTGATGTTTGGTCCATTCCAGTTCCCCACCTAAATTGATATGATGGGTGACTTATGGTTGGTGATACGTTTATTACGTTGCATCAACCATCTGAAGAATCGGTACTGGAAAATAGAAACCGTGGTTATTGTTGGATAGCCGGATACCCAATAACCCAACATTCTGACCCGATTTTTTTCCAACCCGGTTCCATCTATTTCAACGGGTCGGGACTAGGTACCTCTGCGTACAAGTTTCTATTCATTTTCCAACCGGGTTGGACCCGTTTTTTAGACCCTGTTAGTAATTGGGTTTTAGATATATTGGAATCCAACCGCCGTTAAAATCGTTTAAACCGCTGTTAAAAGCGTTTAAACAGCCGTTAAATTTTGTAATTTTTGTGAAAAAAAAGGCCGTTAAATCCATTTAATTTCCGTTAAATTATATTTTTTTTAAATTTCAAATTTCAAAATTTGAATTTCAGCTCCATTTTTTCCGTTTTTTTTCCGTTAAATTCTATTTTTTCTATTTTTTTCATTTTTGCCCATGGCTGTTTCAATCTGTTTTAACGGCCGTTTAAACGGTAACGCCCCCAGTCCGTTTAACTGTTAAAACGGCCTCCTTTAAACCTTGCTTCAAATAAAAAAAAAGTCCAGTAGGAATAGGCTTAAAAGAATATTATAAAATGTAGCATGATGGACATAATGGGGTTACCGTCCACGCGGGCTTCACTCAAGCAGAACAGAACTTTGATTACAGACGACTGTGTGGGCCACATGGCACATTCTTAGAGAGTATTGACCCTAAGAATGTTTGGCCCATCTCTAGGTAGACCTACATACAAAAAATAAGCGAGATTAGTGATTTCTAACCTTTGGATCTGAGTACCCCAAATAATGCTCGAAATCCACCGTTAAAAATAAACCATGAAAAAGACTAATCTAACGGGTAGAAATTACTAATCAGGTTGAATTTTGCTATGTAAATCCATCTAGGGATGGACTAAACATCCATACGGTTTGTGGTCTTTAAGAGTGTGTCACGTGGCTCAAACTGTGGTCCATCGTCAAGGTTGATTAGTGTAGTGTATCAGACATGTGATGCAATGATTAGCTAGCTCTAGCTCTAGTGGGGCCTCTATGCACTAATTGGCTAATATCTTCTGAGAAATTCTAGGAAAATTTAGCAGCGTTGTTCGTCTGTTCAAATCATTGGATGTTCTTTGAAATTGGAGTGGTGGTTTTGAGATTCGTGTGGGGTCTTTGGGATTTGTGAGGAGGGAAACCCGATGATCATCAATGATATGCACCTTGGGACAATGTGCTACATTACGATGTTAATACCAAGGTTTAAAAAACGGCCGGATTCGGAACTACCCCGTTACATTATGGACCGTTAAAATGCCCAAAAAATAGCGGCCATTATTTTCCGTTATAACGAAAATAACGACCATTATTTTCTGGAAAATTTTGTGAAAAAAAAACGACCGTTATTTTCAATTTTTTTTTTCTGTTTTTTCCGTTATTTTCCATTTTGAAATTCAAATTTTAAAATTCAAAATTTGAATTTCAGTGCCATTTTTCCGTTATTTTTCCATTTTTTTTTTCTGTTTTTGCCCGAGCGTTTTTTTTCTCATTATAACGGAAAAAACGGTAACGCCCCCAGTCCGTTATACCGTTATACCGGTCCCCTTTAAACCTTGGTTAATATTTCTTCAAAATTCTAATTTCTTAGTCCTCAAACAAAATTTTGATACAGAAATCCCCCAAAATGCCAAGTGGCACAATATTCCGGGCCCACTAATCCAATGATTGTTTCACACAAAAAAATCAGCTTGATCGGTGATTTCCATTTGTTGGATTTGAGCATTTTTCAATTATGGACGGAGAACCCATTCATGGGCTTTTCATGAAGCCCGCCACTGTTCTCCTTGCTTTGAAATCCCTAACCCGAATTTCAAATCGTAGAATGGACGGGTAACATAGAATCCCTGGTAATGGTTTCTTCATCAGGCAGTTTGGCAGTCTTAGTGATCAATTAGATCGTCTGGCCCATATGTATTCACACATATGGGATGGCCCACAAGGATTTTGTCAATCAACCGAGGACCTTGATGAAGCTGACTCAACCCGACAATTGGGCTTGAGATAAGCATTTCAGGCCCGACCTAATGTTGGTAGCCCAGCCCGAAGCTACTCTTTAGCCCAAAACACAAACTATCCACAATCTTTAAGTCCATTAGCACCCAACTCCAGTTCATAAGCCAGTGCCCACAATCTAGGTCTGAACCCAGTCCATCTAGATCCATTGACCCTTGATCGCCGACTTGATCCACATCCATTGACGCAACCTGAAGAAGAAGAAGAAGAAGAAGAAGACGACGACGACGACGACGACGGCTTTTACGTACCTGGGGACTTATTATTAGCTGAACCACGCAAACGCCTACCATTCAGTTGAAAATTAGAATGAATTACATCTGGTACATATATATCTAAACCCATTACAATCGCTGATCAGGTTAGTAAAAGTTCAATCCTAAATTAATTATCGCCTCAAATAGACCCTGGACAAACTACTTTCTTGCCGGAAAGGTAAGGTTCTCGCCTGTGTAAATGCTGGGGATCCTTAATTAAGGTATCCGCCTGTGGGAAGGCACAGCAGTGGATTCAAACAAAACGGCGAAGGCAAAGGTCGTAGAGACAGATCCATATGCATATGTTTATAGGATCAAGAACTGTACTTCTTCCACTTCTTTTCTCTATCCTTCTCAATGGGTCTCCTACGGGTTTCCTCCAACCTTCTCGAGCCTAAGACACGGGGATCCCCTTTCTCCTTTCCTCTTCCTTATCTGCATGAATGTCCTCTTCGTAATGTTGCTCCGCCAAGAACATCACTCTAAGCTCCATGGCATAAAAATTGCGAGATCTAGTCTTGCCTTATCTCACATTTTCTTTGCGGATGATTGCATCATTTTTTGTCGAGCTATATAACTTGGTTGAGGCTCGGAGCTTGAAGGAGCAATTAGACATTTTCTGCAAGGCTTTTAGATATAGAAGATAAATTCCAACAAATATGGTATTCTCTTTAGCCCGAACCTTCATTGACGTCAGACAAGGCTCCCTCATACATTCTCCAAATAAAAAATCTTACTCTTACTCATTCAAGGCAGAAATATTCAAGCCAATATTGGTTTAGCTTCTAAAATGGTTAATGAGTTGAAGACCAAAAGACACAGAGGGAATGTTGGCATCAAGGTAGACATCTCTCAAGCTTATGACATGCTTAGCTGGGATTTCCTGATTCAAATCCTCTACAAGTTCGGCTTCTCCTCTACCTGGGTTGGGTGGATTAAGTGTACGTGTTGTTAGTAGTGCTCGTCTCTCGGTCATCATCAATGGGGGTCCTTGTGGTTACTTTCCAGCTCATAGAGGTCTCAGACAAGGGGACCCTCTAACCCTCTCTTATTTGCCCTGGCAGAAGATGGTTTAAGCAGAGGCCTTAACTCCTTAAGAGATCAAAGGGTACTCAAAGCTATGACAACTAACCCTTATACTCCTTCACATCTTTTCTTCGTAGATGATATCTTCATCTTTGCCAATGGAAGCGTTAAGGGGCTGCGCAGGATTGCTGAATTTCTTCAAAGATACCAGGCAGCTTCTGGCCAATCTATCAATAGAACTAAGAACAAGTATTTTTTGGGTCACATAGGCCCTTCTCGAAAAAAAACTATTGAGGATGTTCTTGGAATAAAATCTGACGAGCTCCCGGAAAGGTATTTGGGTGTTCCCCTTATCCAAGGAAGGGTTTCAAAAACCACCATTATGCCTTTGATGGAGAAGGTTAAGAGGAGAACTACCAGTTGGTCCGGTAAACTACTTTCTTTCCAGGGAAGAGTGACCTTGGCCAAATCTATCATCAATAGCATATCCGTCTTCAACATATCCACTCCTATTATTCAAGAGTGTGAGAAGGATATCAGAAATTTTGTGTGGACCGGGGACCCTAATCAGAGGAATGCGGTGATGGTTTGTTGGGACTTTTGCTGCAAGCCCACTAAAGAAGGGGGTCTTGGCCTTAGACGGTTTAGAGAGATAAACCTAGCCCTTCTTATGAAGCTAGGTTGGCACATGCTTACAGGGGATGACGCTTTTACCTCTTTCCTTATGCATAAATTCACCATGAAATCAGGGGAGCTCATCCAGTATCACAAGAAGTCCACTATTTGGCCAGGAATCAAGTGGGGCTTAAAGCACCTAACGCCCAACCTCAGATGTTCATTGGCACCGGGAAGGCTATAGATTTATGGAGAGATAACTGGTGTGGAGAAATGGCTATTAAGGACTCCATCCATGCTAGCCCCAGCATTTGGCATCACTACAAAGCCAAGCTTTCTTCCTTGCTTGAGGCGGGCAGATGGAAGATACCCACCTCGGTGCATCTTGTCTTTCAACAAGCGGGCATTAGTGCCCTTCCTCAACCGAACAACCACTTGAATGACTATAGGATTTGGAAACCGGATCCCAAAGATATCTTCTTAGTGGCATCAGGTTTTGAAGCTATCAGATCCAAGAAGGACCAAGTATGGTGGCACTCGTGGGTTTGGAGAGCCTCTAACCATCATAGAATCCCAGCCAACATTTGGAAGATCATGCATGGTTGCGCCCTGACGGATTTGAAAGTCAAAACGAAGGGTATTCATTTGGCTTCTAGATGCTATCTTTGCCATTCAGATGAGGAGTCGCTTGACCACTTGCTTTGGGGGTGTAGAGCAACCAACCCTCTTTGGGTTTGGGTTGCCATGACTTTTCAAAGTCGGGTTAACTTTGTTAACATCAAAGAAGCAATATTAGTGTGCAATAGCTTCAGCCCTCTTCTTAAAGACCTCTGGTGCTTAATAGTTTTCAACACCATGGTCACTATTTGGTTTGCCATGAACGAGATAGTCTTTGAGGATGGTAGATTTGTAATTGATTTATGCAAAAGGAAAATTCTTAGGGGGGTCAGCCACACTGGAAAACTCTTTAAGAAGGTCCTGCACAACACCGTGTTTGATCTTTCCATTCTTAAAGGCTTGTGGGTGGCATGCAACCATGGGAAGGCTCCTCGTATTAGAGAGTGCAAGTGGTCTCCTCCAATAGAAGGTTTCACCAAGTTGAACTGCGATGGAGCAGTCAAAAGCAACCCTGGCTCAGGGGGGTTAGGCGTGATTTTCAGAGACCACTTAGGCTCTTTTAAAGGAGCAATTTGCAAAGGCCTTGGCGTGACCACAAACTTCCTAGCTGAGTGTTGGGCTATAGTGGAGGGAGTTGCTTGGGCCACTTCCCAGGGATGGTTGAACCTGTGGATCGAGTCTGACTCTAGAGTTGCTGTACAAGCTTTTAGATCCCGTTCGCCTCCATGGCAAGTGCGATCTACTTGGGAATTAGTTCTTCAGTGCACCAATCATTGCATCATTACTTCGACTTGGAGAGAAACAAACTTCTCAGCCGATAGCGCTGCCAAGGTTGGCACCAACCTAGGCCAAAACATCAGGAACACCTATGTAGATAGGCCTCCGTTCTTGTTGAGAATGGAGAACCCCTATGCATCTTATTTCATATTCAATTAGTTGTTTTTTTCTTGGGCCTAAGGTCTTTATCTCTTTGGTTTCTGGGGTGCCAACCTAGTTGGGATGCCAGGATCCTTGGGAGCCCCTTAGCGCTTTGTATTTTATCCTTCCTGCTTTCAATAAATCCATTACTTACCAAAAAAAAAAAAAAATCAAATCCAATGGATAGAAACTACTAGTCCTACTGATTTTTGGTTTGCATGGCCATCTAGGGACATTTCAAACATCCCTACGGTCGTGGATATCTAACAGTCTTTAAGGTGACATTTATAGATGCGGCCTAGACGTCCCTATATAAAATGTAACAATCTAATTTTTCACAGGAGACATCAAAATTTAATGAGTCTTACATCCAAATAGATCTGTAAAGACTAAAATGCCCATCTGAATACAAATAATTACAAAAATAATTGTTACCACGTATAATAGATGGTAGGTGAAGGGGCACTTTAATAGTTTAAAATATGAGGGGGGAGGGAGGGCATTAATGTACTTTTTTTTTAATTCTTTTAAGGGATTTTGAAAGTTCCAGGAAAGGGATTTTGAAAGTTGAGGGGGGCACGTGCCCCCCTGGCCCTTTACTGGCTCTGCCGCTGACCATACCCCCGCCTGTCATTAGTCTAGGTTTCCCTCCTTCTGTTTGGGCGGATATTAAGAATTGCAAATACCATACCATACCGCGCCCAATTATTTTTTTGGCATTTCCTTTAGGGACTTTCTCCCTATTAAAGTCAAACTCCATTCTAGAACTGGAACATTGATTCAGCTTGTCCTATATACAATCACCCCTTTGAAGATACCTTCCATGCATTATTCTAGTCCCATGAGTGACTGCATTTGGTTTGCTTCTCGTCTCTTGGTCAAGCCAGCTATGCTGTTTCATGATAACATTCTTTTTTTTTTCTAGCCAATTTGCTAAGAGAAAAAACCAAAGTGAATGGCATGTTTTTTGTCTCCACTACTATATTCTCCTTCTTTGGCTTCTCTAGTTATTTAGGAATGAATGCATCTACTCTCATCAATCCCCTGATCCCCACAGTCTTCTTCAGATCATCTCATCTTTGATCAAAGTTCCACCATCTTCTCCTACACTTGCACACACTCCCTGTTGGCTCCCCTGCAGTTGGCTGTTGCTAAACATGAATACCAATGCAGCTAGGACCCACCCTTCAAAGATAGCTGGCCTTGGCTTTGCCATCCAAGATTCTATGTCTGGTCTGATTCTTGCAGGTGGTCACCCCTCAAGAGCACATGGCGTTGAGGAGACAGAGGCTAACGCTATCTTGATTGCCCTTCAAGATGCCAGGGATGCTCATTTTGATAATATTTTGGTGGTCTCTGAGGCAAAAGGTGTGGTGGATGCTCTTCGGGAAGGCTCGACGGACTAAAGATGGTCTTCTTCATCAGTTTGTGCTAGTATTTTGGACGTTGCTTCATCTTTTAATGCTCTTTCATTTTCTTTTTTCAAACTTTTAACTAATATGGTTGCTCATACTATTGCCCAATGGGCTAAACTCTTTTCTCACCATCTTATTTGGGCCTCATCTGATCTTGACTGGCTATCTTCAGCCTTGTCAAAGGATAATAGGGGCCCTATTGAGCGAGGGTAGTTTTTTGTTTCTTTTGATCTTCTTTATATATTTGCATTG
Organism: Euptelea pleiosperma; assembly: GCA_035048495.1. Taxonomy (NCBI): domain Eukaryota; kingdom Viridiplantae; phylum Streptophyta; class Magnoliopsida; order Ranunculales; family Eupteleaceae; genus Euptelea; species Euptelea pleiosperma. The sequence goes on from CM068549.1 coordinate 18,475,336, forward strand.
CTTTCACAAAAAACAATTGCATAATACATGAATTATTCCCAAATTATTCAAAAAAATTTAATGGGAAATATTGTTATTTATTAACTATATGTTTTTTGCCAAATTAATTGTTGAGTGAATTTATGAACACAAATTTGAATTATACTAGACTTTTCCCGTAGTGTATATTTGTCGTTTCAAGACCAATCATTCCAAGTAAGGTTTTTCGTTATAATGGTATAATGGTCACTTAACGTCATTGTTATAACAGCTGTTATGACCATGGGTGTTATAACAGCGTTATGACCATGGGTCACATCACTAACACCTGAAATTAGAAAAGGTCATATTATTTTTGTATTTTTCATAGAAAAACCTTAATAACAATAAAATATTAAAAAATAATGATCCTTATTTTGTTATAATGGCTGATATAATGCTAAACCCTTTTTTTTGAATTCAAATATGAATTTTTAAACAACATAAAAATGATTGAAGCGTTACTGTTATAATGGCCATTTTTAAACCATGATTCCAAGTAGTCCAATACTAAAGACATTTGTAGATCAGAACGTGAAATGTTGTTGGCATACTAGGCACCTCAATTAAATATGCCTAGACAAAAACCTTTCTAAAGAAAATTTCTTTTTTTCCTCCGAAAAAGTAAAGGACATTCACATGGTTTGTCATACCTTGAATTTCCATTGAAGGGTATTATCGTAAATGCAAAATAAGAGGGCAAAATTGAGAATATTTCTTTTTTATGTATGATTGGCTATGACATTTAGAAAAAATAATCAAACATTGTTGGAATATTTAAAATCATGACACATAGAATTTTTTTAATTAACACACCCCGGACCTGGGCACCCAGATCCGACCCGAACGCTTGAAAAATGATCCGTTTACCCAAGATCCAGGGTGTGATAAAAAAAAAATACTCTGAAATAATTTTTAAAAATGACCATAATTCATAATAGATCAAAATAAAAATCTTTTGTCAAGATGTTTTGGCTAAAACTTCTATTTGATAGGCTTTTTGAATTAAATTTTCAGAATTTCGGCGGATATGCGTAAAATTTTCTAAAAAATATACTTTCAATAAAAATTTATTTTATTAATTCTATACTGTTAAAAAATCATTTTAAGTATCTTTTGTAAAGGCACTTTGCCCAAAAATATCGTTTACTATTTTGTTTTAACAGTTTGACTTAGAAATATGTCATAACGATAACGGTACCCTAATAATACGTAAAATAATTGTAAGTACCTCACATCCATAAAAATTAATACATTTGTTAAGAATTCATTATCATATATCTAAAAGGTTAAATCAAAGAGTCTAAGAAGTCAAATATTGATCATTCACGTGATTCTAAAAATTTAAACAATGTTTTAAATAATATACAATGTAAGTCTTTAACAATTAAACTTATAAAAATGATACAAATAATAAATATCTGGAGTCCCGCATCGATCTCATCGACATTCTCAATTGTCCATCCGATCTTCTCATGCTATCGCCCTCATCATGTGCATCAACTCCAAAATTCACACCATCCTCAATTAAGTCTCAAATATTTGGTAAATACCATGAGCCAAAGCCCAGTAGATAATCAACTATACACCGCATACATATTATGAATAATATCGCATATTTTAACCCAAAAATCATGGCATATTCAATACATAACAGATGATATAAACCGGTAACGTCAACAAAAAATAATAAATATTTCTCACGATGAGCTCAATAATATTATATTCATACGCTTATAACTACAACCCAATCATGGGTCTCCTTCTCCTTCCCATGCCGGGAGTAGCCAAAATGCTCTTCTACAGGGGTCTGGGCTCTTTCACCCTAGGGCTCCAAGCCCTTCTTAATTTTTATTTCTGTAGGTATCTATTAGGATCACACCCGAACTAGTACTTCAATATTATAAAAATCATTATCTCTAATATTTTTTTCTAGCACACCGGCCGATCCGATCAGATTCGAATCACAATAATATCTACAACATCATCAATTAAGCACATACATATAACATGATTAATAAAGTAAAATAAAGGAGATTATCTATTAAAATATGTAGGTGTACCTACCTTGTCCGTTAATCTTCATCCGGACTTGAATCAATGGTGAAAAATAACCGTGAGTCTCTTTATCGATTGTCGTTGAAGCTAAGATTTGAATATGTCGAACGTCTCGATGGTTGAAACATTTTTGTTTCAAGGAATGGTCTCAAAGGGTAAGACCTTATGGTATTTTTATGGCTCTCAAAGCTCTCAACAATTTTTAACGGAGAACTCTCTAATGGTGGAAAGTGAAAATGTGTAGATTTTTGAGAAATTCTTCTATTTTTAATAGTTGTTCAAAAGAGAATAGTAAGTCTTATTTATTTATGCGTTATTAATTAACATTAGTAATTTATTTAAATAGTTTCTTTATTTTTAAAGTTCAAGTATTTGATTAGAGAAATATTTTTATTATTTTCAAAAGACTAAAAGTTATGAAAAATTTTAATTAAGGTAATTAATGTGTAACTTAAAGATATTAAATATTTTATTAAATATTTTAATTTTATTATTTATAAAAAATATCATTCTAAATGTGAATTACTCTAATATCCCTAGACAAAAGTTCAAGGTGTTACATAATGAATATATTTTATTGAATGTTGTGATATTAATTCAAAGACAAATTTATGGACACCAACTAATAAAATAATCATAATTGAATCATGTGATTAGTATAGTTCACTAATATTAAGAGTAACTTATTTAATTTAACAAAATTGTTTTGGATATTCTATTATTATTACGCTTTCGAGTCATTCTACGAATCCTATTAATGGGTATATGCGTAGTAGAGTTATATTTGATTACTTATAGACATTAAAATCAAAACTTAGTGATAAGGATTCGTAGAATGACTCGGTGTCACTCTAACACTTTAGGTTGAATTTTGTTATGTTTTGGACTATTAACTTAATCGTATAATTATGAATTTCATAATTTATACACCTATGATTAATTGAGATAAATTATATGCGCATCTAAACATGAAATAAAATTGGGACTTTAGATTTAATTTTATAAAATTAATACCAAGCAAGATTTTAGTAATTTTACATATAAGAACATTTTAATAAAGAAAAATTAACATAATTTGGCAGCTTGACTATTTTGATTAGCAGGCCAGTTGACTAGCTTGACCACTTTGACTATAAGATAGATTAATTAGTTTTACCAACTGATTAGGTCGACTACATTGATCAAGTTTACCAGTTTAACTAAGGTTGACTATATTGATTAGTTTGACCAGGATGGACTTCACGTGATTGAACTAGATTGGTGTAGATGACCAATTTGGCTAAGTTTACTATGTTGATTAAGTTAACCAATCTGAGTGGGTTTAGCTATAAGGTTTGTCAACCAATTTAACTAGACTTATCTAGAATGATTAGTTGACTAATCAGATGTTACAAGCTAGATTAAATAATTAATTAAATATGATCCCAATTTCAAGGATGAGATTTATTTTAAGATGGTCTTCTTCAGTAGGGATTTCTTTTAAGATGCTAGGGATGCTCATATTAATAATATTTTGGTGGTCTCTGATGCAAAAGGTGTGGTGGATGCTCTTCGGGAAGGCTCGACAGACATAAGATGGTCTCCTTTAGTAGTTTGTGCCAAGGTTTAAAGGAGGCCGTTTTAACAGTTAAACGGACTGGGGGCATTACCATTTAAACGGCTGTTAAAACGGTCAGGGGCAAAAATGGAAAAAAAATGGAATTAAATGTAATTAAACGGATTTTAACAAAAAAAAAAAACAGAAAAAGTGGCGCTGAAATTCAAAGTTTGAAATTTGAAAATTAAAAAAAAAAAAGGAATTTAACAAAAATTAAACGAATTTTAACAGAATTAAACGAATTTAATGGCCATTTTTTCACGATTTTTTTTTTTTAAAATTAAACGGCTGTTTAAACGATTTTAATGGCTGTTAAAACAAAAAAAGTGGCCGTTTTTTTCAAAACCGATTAAACGTGTTTAAACGGTTTTAGCGGAAACGGGCTTGGGGCGTTACCGTTTAAACGGCCGTTTTTAAAACCATGGTTTGTGCTAGTATTTTGGACGTTGCTTCATCTTTTAATGCTCTTTCCTTTTATTTCTCCGGACATGTAACTAATATGGTTGCTCATATTATTGCCCAATGGGCTAAACGTTTTTCTCACCATCTTATTTGGGCATCATCTAGTCTGAATTGTAGATTGTGATACTCTGAATTTCCATTCAAAGGTTTATCGTAAATTCAAAATAAGAGGGCAAAATTGAGAATATTTCATTTCTATGTAAGATTGGTTGTGATACTTAGAATAAATAAGCAAATATTGTTGGAATATTTTAAAATCATGAAACAAGATTTTTTTCAATTAATGGGCACACTTTTATTGAATGTTGCGACTTAATTCAAGGATAACTTTGTGGATACCAACCAATAAAATAATCACAATTGGATCATGTGATTAGTATAGTTCACTAATATTAAGAGTAACTTGATTAATTTCATAAAATTGTTTTGGATATCCTCTTATTATTACACTTCTGCATTTTAATTAATAAAGTTACTTTTGATATTATTAAGTTGATTATGATTGTATTAATAAGATGGATAATTTCAGTTGTTTCGGTTAAGTATAATATTTATTGCCTTTATCATGTCATAAATGCGGATTATGGGTCTACGCACGATTAGACGGGTCGAGTTCTAGATATCCGGATTAGGGTATGACATGGTTAGATATGAATGACCATACAAATATGGGAAAAGAGTTTGTTATCTCAAAACTCGATTTCCTACCCTTAGATAGTACTACGTGACAACTCTTTCAACCCACTGATTAGGAGTGTTAATTTCTACGTATTTATCTAGAATCGAATCAGAATCGGAATCGAAAACCCCAATTCTAGTTCCACACTTTTAGGAACAGGCTAAATAAAAAATAGAACTAGAAACAAAATTATAATAACTTTGATTATGGGAAGTTTGATATTGAAATTGAACCAGTAAGAACTAGAACCTATATATAAATATAATGTTAAATATATAAATATTTAATAACTTTGATTATGGTATGGCTACAAGACCTTTTGAGAGAATTGGAAACTAAACAAGAGATTTGTAAAATATACAATGACAGTCAGAGTACAATTCATCCTACAAAGAATTCAACATTTCATTCAAGGACTAAGTACATCGACATTGAGTACCATTTCATACGAACCATGTTGGAGGATGTACTATTTGGTTCGGAGAAGATCCACATGAATTTGAACCCTACGGATTTGTTTATTAAAGTGGTTACTATAGAGAAACTGAAGACATGCTCAGTTTCAATTGGTCTTCATTCTTAGATGACAAGATGAGATTCACACCGAGTTTCTTATAGAGGCATCAGATTCTAGATACAATCAAGTTCCACGGAGGAGTTTACTGTTAGTCTCCAAGTGAGAGATTGTTAATTGTAAAGACTTTTGGGGAGCTCCAATCGATTGGAGCTCAACCCCAATCAATTGGAGGTGCCCAATCGATTGGAGTGGTCTAATCGATTGGTCGTGCTGGATTAGTTACGGGAAGTTGTTTCCGCGGGGGCCATTTTTTGGCGGGGGTGTTTCCGTACTTTCATGGAAACCATAGTTACATCTTGGGAAGGTATTTATACATCGTATTTATACATTGTATTGATGAGATCATTAAGTGTAGAGAGGATCAAGAGTGTTGTTGGAGGGCTGTGAGAGTTGTAGAGAGCTTTGTATTTGTTCTCTTATTCTTTGGCTTAGTTCATAGTAGAATCGGTGTGGATCCATAGACATATACCTCAATCTAGAGGGAACCACGTAAATCTCTGTGTTGTGGTTGTTGCATATTTGTTTATTTATCTTTTGTTTATTGCTCCGTTCTTCCCCAATACAAACAATAATAAAGACATACCGATCTAAGATCCTGATACAAACAATATCTTTGTATGAAAAAATTAATGGATCAATCCTCATGAAATAAACGCATAGAACCAAAACATAACGGGCTTAGAAGATAGAAGGAGAGCGTTTGGTTGGTCACGTGGCTTATCTTGTAATTATTTGTTCATTGTTTGTTAGAGCCATTGGAGGGTTGTGAAGAGAGGGAGGTGGCAAGCAGCTTTCCAAGTCCCATGAATTCCAATTTTTTTTCCTTCATAGAAATGATTAATTGAAGTGTACAAGAAAGCAAAGTAAATAATAAAAACTTCAAAGAAGATAAGAATTAAACCTGAAATGATAGAGAAAATAGCTGTCTTTCCAACCTTCAATGGCAGGGCCCCGCTTTTGTCGGCCTGGATCTCAAATGGGTTCTTAATTTCTTGTTGGTTTCCGTCAGTTTTCATGGGTTAGAGACTTAAAAGACTGCTTTTTAATGAACCCTTGGTAGGAGACGATCTTCTCTATGTTTTTCCTTCAAAGAAGTATTATTATACTTTCTTTCCTCATTCATTCGAGGCAGCCTGAAGAAGGGAGACAAGGGTACTGATAGAAGAAAATTTTATAAAAATAAATTATAATAGTTTTGTAATTTTTGTTTAAAAATTTATTTGTTGGGGTTGCTTGTATCAATGGCTGGAATGCTTCCTGGGGTTGAATGCGCACGAAGGAGGCGATTCCATCAAGGAGGAGGATGCACAGACTCACAGAACGTAGCCGGGCATGGCCGAACAAGGCGCTCTTCTTTCTGTCTGTACACAAGCAACCATGAAAGCCATCTCAATTCAAGCTCGTCTCTGGTACTAATAAAGAAAAGAAAAATCCATTTATTGCTTCTTAGAATTTTGATTCTGTTTTTTGGTAGTTCCTTAGATTAAGCCTTCTCTCTCAATTTCTACAAATGAATTACAAACAAAACCAGCAAAGAACGAAGTCGAACCAGAGTTTCCATGGTGAGAAACTTGAAGGTGTGGCTAGAGAAGCCAAGGAAAGATTGGATGAGAGGTTGAGGAACCAACGAAAATCAGAAACCAAGAGGTAATTTGGTTTCAGGCGCATTTTGGCAAAACCAGTACGGTTCCTGTTAACATGCGCCAAAGTGTCCTGGATTGAGATATGAAACCAACCACCATCCATCACTCACTTTTGTCTGCTACTTTTTTCTTTCTTAAATGCAGGGAAACTGGCAAAGGGAGCAGGAAGTGTGAGGTTGGTAGTGGGGTTTTAAGCTCTGTGATCCTAGGAGATGTGCAGAAAGATCAGGTGTTTGGATTGAAGAAGAGTAGCTCCAAGAGGTTCAGTTGGACGAAGTTAGCATGGAAGGCGTCGGACCAAGACGAGTGCGCAGTGTGCTTAGAACGTTTCAAGGTGGGTGAGACCCTGGTGCATCTCCCATGCGAACACAAATTCCATTCTAGGTGCTTGGTGCCATGGCTTGAGAGCAGTGCTCATTGCCCTTGTTGCAGAATGGGAGTCGTCTCAGCTTAATTAGTGCTTACATATAATTACAATTATTTAGTAAGCTTAATTAACAACCTTGCTGTGATTGTAGAGTTGGTCGGCATTGAAATCCGATTGTTTGTCTTAAATATCCATGTTTATGTGCCAAATGAGAAGTCCCGAAACGAAAAATCTTGAGTTTTTTTTTAATCGATCGAAAAATTTAAGTGAAGAAATAAGAAACAAGGTAATTATCATTAGTTCTAAAACAACGAATACTCGATTTTTATTTTTATTTTTGAAGTTTCAGAATTTTAGGGCTTCAATACTATCACGAACGATGAATCAATCAAGAAATATGGATATTTTTTAAGACACTTATCTCGAGGCAAGCTCCATTTTAGCTTGTGTTTTGTGGGGGTATGCATGCCTATAATTATCTAATATTCAACTAAAAATTGCTTATTATAAGAAAAAAAAATCAATAAAAGAAAGTTCTCAGTGCATATTGTGAGTCACGCGTATTGGTGCAATTAAACACATTTTTTAGTTGAGTTGCGCACATCGGTACCAATGCACGCACGTTCGTAAAAAACAAATGAAACGTAAGTCTACAAAGAATGCTAGCAAGCTACACCCTTATGCAACGCAGCAAAATACAAGGAAAAATATATTTTAATTCATCAAAGGAGCGGTTTTCAAGTCAGATTTTCTTGGTTTTTTTGTGGGTTTCATCTGTGCAACGCCTTGCTAAGTATATGCATTTCAGAGACAAGGACAACCTGCTCATGAATCATGATCAGCAGACTTTGCTCACTTGTTGGATCCCCCAACCCCACCTACTGAAACGGCTTCAAAAGTTTATAGGAAAAATGATACTGTGAGTCTGAGGATGCCACCCTCCCTAGGGTTCAGACCGTTGGATCATCGTTAAGAATCGTGCGACGATGTGGATCAAAAACAATGTGGGTGGTAGGCTTCTGATCACTGTACGTATAACCATGATTGACTGTTCTAGTTCTAAGGAACAAATTTCTTAGTCGGGTACTAGATCCGTTGGATCATTAACACACACACACACATAACGAGTGATCCTAGTGGAACCAAAGATCACTATCCTGCTTTCTATTCTTGTCTAAGAGGGGACCCACTTAATTGAATTTGAGTGAAATAATGCACCCTTCCTGTCTTCAAGTGGGGTCCTTGGATGTTGGAATGGGGAATCGTGGGGGAGTAAAACTTCTTATCATATTATGCTTCCAGAGTCAATTAGTGAGCTCTATGTGGGGAAACTTTTAGACCAAATATCAGCTTCATCAGATGATCTTAACCAAGGTTTTAAAAACGGCCGGTATAATGGATTCGGACCTCCCCTGTTACACCGTTAAAACGCCCAGAAAATATCAACCGTTATTTTCCATTTTTTTCCGTTATAACGAAAATAACAACCGGGTTATTTTCTGGAAAATTTTGAGAAAAAAGGTTGTTATTTCCGTTATTTTTTCGTATGTTCTATTTTTTTGAAAATCTGAAATTCAAAATTCAAAATTTGAATCCGGCACCATTTTTTCTGTTATTTTCCATTTTCGTTATTTCCATTTTTGCCCTTGAGCGTTATTTTCGTTAACGGCTGTTATAATGGAAAAAAACGGTAATACCCCCAGTACGTTATACCGTTATAACGGCCCCTTTTAAACTTTGATCTTAACTATCTAATGCTACTCCCTTTATTATTTGGGTATTTTAGTAAGACCCCCCTGAAATTTGAAAGTAACTAGTAATACACCTTGTACTTTCAAACTTTAGGATTACCCCCCTTGACCTAGTGGAACAGTGGTTGACTTACGTTAAAACCAACTAGAATCGCACATCATTAGCATTATTCTTGCAATATTATGGTCCTTTCATATGTGCATTAACATGCGCATGGTACATGTCATGTTAAAACGTTAGTCAAATGATGGTTAAACTAGGTCAAGGGGGTAATCCTAAAGTTTGAAAGTATAAGGGGGCATTACTAATTACTTTCAAATTTCAGGGGGTCTTACTAAAATATCCTTATTATTGACTAATTAAAAAAATACAATTAATCCAATGGTTAGGATTATCTAATCAAGATGACTTTCTAGTCTAGGACATCTTTCTAGATAGGGTCATTGATAAGAATTTGTATTGTTTGTAGGGTAGGGATTGGTACCATCATGTATGCATACTTATGGTTTAAAAAAAGACATTTATTATGGCGGTTATAACGGTAACGCTCTAACCCGTTATATTATTTGGTAAAAAAATACTGAACAATGTTATAACGGACTTAACATTATAATTAATTGTCGTTATTTTGAAAATAAGGATCGTTGAAAATTGATTTGAAAATACAAATAAAACAATAAAAACTTGACCGTTCTTTGACCCGTTACAACGGTCTTTATAGCTGTCATAATCGTAATGCTACCAACCTGTTTTGACGTTACAACGCTCCCTTTTAAACCTTGAGTACAATACTACCCGACATATCGCACATTATGGCCATAGGGGGTGTCAAAGGGTCGGTTCCAGTTCAGGTACCAGAGGTCCTGGAACCAGAACCGCTAAGAACCAGTTAAAAATTGGGTACCCGTCCTCGAGAGTATATATGTAAAATATTTTTTATATATAATTTGAATAATAATGTTTATAATAGAAAAAAAAAACTTGATGTATTAGCACTACTATCGACAATGGTTCCGAGTCTTTTCAATTCCCGTTCTAAAATAGCGAGTCCTAGAACCGGGATAATCGGTTCCGGTCCCTATCAGGTATCGATTCCTCAGGTACATACCTAGGCAGTGATCCAAACTGTTCATTTATTTGGTGGGTAACCCCAAAGATGGTACGATCTAAACCATCCAATCAAGATGCCAAAGAATTTGGTATCAAATTTGGACCACAAATCCACTACAAGAGTCTGGATTGATCCGAGATCGTGATGGTGATCTATGATCACATATAAGGACAAATGACGCACATCAGGGACCCACACGTAAAAGTCTACGTCATCACGATGCAAACGGTGCGGCTGAGAGTCTTCTGATATTGTGAGCAGGACCAAATTGGCCAACAGGATAACATCCACATACTTGTATTATTGGGGTGCTGTCTCTTTCTCTTTTAAAATCTTATATGACGTGAAACACTCTCTCTCTGCATAAATAATGAGTGATCCTAAATTTTTAGGCATGTTTGGCTATAAAGATAAGGGAGGGATTCCTGTTTGTGAGGAGCTTCCTCTGCAGCCAAACACGCCCATATATTCAACAAAGAAGGTTTTTGTTATAAATTGAGGATAAAACTTTGCCTAAATAGGAATTATGTCTAATAATGTTTTTTGGGCATGTCAAGGGCGGATGATTTGGGTTTGATACTATGGCCAAGGCCTTGGTTTGTATTACAGAATGTTGGTGGATGGTGTGTTCCCGTGCACGTGTTGTGTTGTGTTGGTCCCACGACCCGTTGATCTACATGGTTGTTTCGCCTTTCCCCAACAGGTCGATCTTTTGGGATAAATGGTTGTTTAACACAGAAATTGACGATTGATCACATGCTCAAGGGCTGAAGATTTACTCAGTTTACCAATAAGGGCTATATCCATGGGAGAAAATGATGGAAAGCTTCCACTGTATAAGAATTGACAAAGATACAAATTAAGCCTAAAATCGTGAATTATACGAGTGACAAACCCTAGTCCAAAACCAATAAGAAAATTAACTCCAAACAAGAAACTATCGCGTTGTCCCTGAACCCCATAATGTCAAGGGGGAGGGGCCCCTCCAACCCCCATCAGGAGCCAAGGTTTCGTACGGATTTGGCTCGCACCCCCTCCCAAAGTTAGGTTAGAATCTTATTCGGCCCCGCCCAAAATAATGATAGAATTCGAGATACTCAATCTGCATACAACAGTTTGGGCCTAATCATGTAAGCCTTCCAAACAAAAATTTAGCCCAACTACATAAGGTGACTAGGCAGTCCAACACAGTTGGCAAATCTCGGTTTAAACCCCGATTTTTTGAAAGAAAAAGCTCTTATCTTTTAAAAAAAAAAACGTTCCAAAACATTGTGTTTTCAAAACATCATGAAAAAAAAAAACACAATATTCAATAATCCAAACGGAAAATTTCTTTAACAAAAAAAAAGTTTAAACTATTTACAAAAAACAAATTTTTTTTTTGAAAATTTACAAAAAAAGAAAAAAAAACTTCTACCTGATAAAAATTAAAGCTGACAAATATCCTTTTAAAGGGCATTTTAATTTTCATTTGACGACTAAAACTTCTGTTGCAGTACAATACGAGAATGTGGCACACTCTTAGTGGATGCTGACCGTATGGATGTTTGGCCACTCACCTACATACCAAAAATAAACATGATTAGTGGCTTCTAAGCGTTGGATTGAAGTTATTTTCATGGGTTGACTTTAACCGTAGGAATTTGAGCATTATTGAGTATTATTTGAGTGCAAAGATCCAAAGGTTGTAAATCACTAATCAAGCTGATTTTTGGTTTGCAGGTCCACCGGGACTAGACAAACATCCATATGGTCAACGTCCACTAAAAGTGTGCCATGTGGCTCATATTGTACAATGCACAAACACCTTTTTAAAGGGCGTTTATCAGGTTCCGACGCCCTTTAAAAGGGTGCTTGTCAGCTTTAATTTTTGTCAGGGAGAGACGCCCGTCTAGTTACTTTTTTTCATAAATTTTCAAAAGTTTTTTTTGTTTTTATAAATAGTTTAAATCTGTCTAAGAAATTTTCTGTAATCCAAAACAACCTAATAATTTTAAATTTTTTTAAATATCTCACGAATAAAACTCATTCTTGTTTTAAAATTAAGAATATTTTTTATTTATTATGTCACAGATTTTTATATTTAATTTTTTTTAGAAAAGATAAATAGATTCCTACGCATTTGGAGACCTTGATAAATAAGAAATATATATGAAAATTATTAGTGTTGCTTATATTACTTAGATTTAAAGAAAATATCATATAATTTCGGTTATATTATATTTATATCAATTCTCAAACTATATACATTTTCGGTAAATGCACGTATATGTATACGTTTTTTCGAGTGCTTACTTTTAGACTAAATAAGTATCCACCATTGAATGCTCCTTGAAAAATATGTTTTTAATTTTTAAAATATTTTTTGTTTGAAAACATTGAAATAACACATTTTTCAAGGGACATCCAACCGTACTGACACTGTTTGCATACTTAAACAGTTGCATACTAAGTGAGCCCGTTAACTATGATCCCACCTTGGAGATGTCGCGGCAAAACTCGACCTGATTTGAAGCATTTTACCTCACGAAATACTTGACACAAAGGATGTCACGCGATTCAAGGACTGTCAATTCTATACATGGAGAGGTGAGCCCAAAGCACAAAAATCTCGAGTAAAACTTTGATCACAGGATCAATGTGAGCCACGTGGCATACTCTTAGAGGACTCGGATTGTGTGGATGTTTTTCCAATCCCTAGTTGGACCTATAACCAAAAATTAGCTCTATCCGTGATTTCAAACCTTTCGATCTTTGTAGCTCAAATAATGGTCAATAATGCTCAAATTCCCACGGTTTAAATTAAAACATGAAAATAATTCAAATCCAACGCCTATAAATCAATAATCGGGCTGATTTTTGGGTTTTTGGTCAACCTAGGGATTGGTCAAACATCCATACGGTTAGAGTCCTCTAAGAATGTTCCACGTGCCTCATATTGAGCCCTGTCATCGGCCTTGATGACAGGGCCCTGTCATCAACGTTTTACTCAAAAATCTCTATAAGATTATGAAGGCCCCACCTCCCACTGTATTGATGGACAGCCCATGATTTACTTGATGCCCTTGGGTCAAGCGACATGTGAAGCAAAATTTTCCCAGTCGGTGTGTAGAACAGGTCAATGGGTTGGTTCCAAGCCCATGATGAAAAATCCTCAAATCAGACGGCTAAAAATCACTCAAGCAGGCTGATTTTTAGTGAGTAGGTCCACTAAGCGGTAGGCCCAACTTTCATTGGGTCAGTGGGCCCTAAAAAGTGTGCCACATGGGCTTTATGGGGTGCTGTATCAATCTTTGATTACCGAACTGGTTGCCATTAGGCCCATCACCAAGGGCGATCCAAGGTTTGACGTGGCATCCAAGAGAAAGTCGGTTTTGTGAGCAAGACCGACCAGTTTGTGAGCCTTACTCTAATCAGTGGCTCTTTCGTAATTGGGCGCTACCTGGGGCTCTATTTTCTCCAAGCACAAGAAAGAGAAATCCAACGGGAAACACCACAACGGCTAGTTCAAGTTACCGTTGAGGGTATCTAAATTCAAATTCTTAACTGGATTCCCTACTTAATCAAAATGATCTTTTTTATTTCAACTTTAAAGTAGAAATCCCAAAACAAAAAAAAAAAAAAACTAAAAATTCACAAAGCATCTGTAGCACAACCAGCCATAGCACTCTAATCGATCCATCACTTGCGGAAGATCCCTCATCATTGATCGAAAATGGTGTACAATTACACCCCAACCTACTACTCTTCTCTCCACGACACAATCACCTCTGTCTGCAAAACCATCCTCCCCTTCTCTTTCAAGAAGAGGCGCCTCCCCGGCCTTGCCGCTGATCAAAAGCTCTCCAAGCAGCAATCAGAGAATCTCAAATGGCAGCAAGAATCATTCCACCGAATTCTGAACTTGGCCGGTCTCCACAAGGAAGGAATCTTGCCAGAAAGCGAGGTCTCCACCTTTCGATCTCACCTTCTGGACACTCTTATCGCTTCTCCGGCCGATCAAGAACAGCCTGCAATTATCAGAGATAAATTGCTTTTTTTACAGGTAATAATTCCATTAATGAAAAATGGGCAAATGGGTATTTGATTTCTTTGCTTCGAATTGTGAAATTCGATTTAATGGTGTTATTCTTGTTTAGGAGCTGTTTTACGCCAAATGCATTTCCGTAGACGACTACCATTCTTCAAAGAGGCCTTTGTTACAGAGACTTGCAGTTCAAGGAGCTGAGATTGAAGCTAGAGATGTAATTATTGCAGGGCCAACAGAGAATTCGGAAGAAGAATGGTCAGTTATCGACTTAAAGGATGAACAGTGTTTGATGGATAAAGAAAGGCTACACTCGAAGAACAATTCGAAGCACAGGTCCACGGTGAAACAGATTAAAGGAGCGGCGTCAATGATTAACTTTGTCACACCTAATAAGTCAGGTAAAATCAAATCAAAAAGGGGGAAAACAGATCTAACTGCAGATTCTTTGGTGCCTCCTAATCCTAATAGTTCCTCCACTCCGAAAGAATGTGGATCTTTCCAAGAAAACCCATTTTGGGATATCTCATCCAAAGAGAATGAAAGCGAGACCAGATCGATCCTTATGTCTGAAAGCTCAATCCGAGAACCTGTCAAGGCAGAGAAAGAGATGGGCAGCACTGATAAAGTGAAGAAAAAGGGGCTTCGAACTATGTTTCAGAGAGAGCAGAGAGAGGGAACTGGGGATGATCATGCTCCCGATCCCGAAGAGAGAGTCGCAAAATCAGCGAAGAGGCAATGGGGATTTGATGGGTTCAAGAAATGGAAGAAAAGCAATTGGGATGATGAATCGACCGCTCCTCTGCCCCTGGGAGAGAGATCGGACGACCAAACATCTGCAGCACCTTGCCGCCTTGTTTCCAGCCCCATTGGGGAGGGCCCCGACACCAAACTGATTAAGAAGAAGATACATTCTGATGGATCCTCAACGGATTTCTTCATTGACAAGGTAAGGAATTGCAAAATTCTGTATTTTTTCTTTCCAAATTTTTGTGAATATGGAACCATGAACAAAAAGTTGCATTAGATAGCACCAACCGATTGAAAATGATTTTGGGATCTCCACATTTTCTATTTTGAAGGTCTTAGGAGAGAACATAAAGAAGGAGTTGTCGCGAATCCAAACAGAACTCTGCACCACAAATCCGAACCTTCACTTCTCGTAACTATGATTTACTATTAACTCAACCTTTCAATCTCATTGTCCCTCTCTGTTGATCTCAGAGTTTCTGTTCTATGACTCACTTGCTTGTGTTCATTTAATACTCTTTATCAGGAACGATCAAATCGAAGCGATATCCACTAGGCTGCCAGTCGACAAAGCCGACCTGAAAAAGTTCTTTCCCAAGTAAGCAATATCTCTCTGTAGGATAGTTAAATTTGGCAAGCATGATTAGTTCTGTTCAAAGAGTAGTATAGGCAGTAAATATGGGAATTTAAGGCCCACATCATATAGACTATAATTGTGATTTTATAAACCTTGCAGAAGATCAGTTTTCTGATTATTCCAATAAATGCAATAGATTGGATGGTTGTTATGATCACCCAATTAGGCCAATTTTCAGTTTTCAAGATCAATGGAATGATGCGCGCTTACAAAATCTAATGGGGTTGATCTTAGATTTTTCCTCTATAAAGGGTTTTTCGACAACACTAAACCATCCATATTATACTCAAAGAGCTGAAATCTGATTTCACTATTCAATTCTGTTATTTAAAGAATCATCATCATCATTATTTAAAACCCCAACCACAGTAAAAAAAATCTGAAATCGATTTTACAACTCAATTCAGTTTCTTAAAAAATCATCATTTATAAATGCCTTAATCCTGTGTTGCGCCACTCTTCAATTATTTAGAGAATGAATAAGCTAAATGTCTCTGATATTTATATTTTTTGGGTACTGTTTTTTTTTGTTTAAGGTCATGGTGCGATAGATATGGTGAAGTTGTACTAGATGTGGTGAAGAAGGAATTCAAGGATCATGTGGGTGAGATGGAAAGCTTGCGAAATGCCGCTAGAGAGAAACATGGCAGCTCAGCAAGATGGGTGACCTTCGAAGACAACGACGAGAACTCTCACCCAAATCTCTTTGCTCATCATAATCAACCATTTCCATTGAAACAAGGAGGGCACACTCCTATATCGAAGGGGGAAGACTACTATACTAATAGTAATAGTAGTACTAAATGCTTTGCAAATAATCCCTTCCTTAATGATCATAGTGAGAGTGATGGAGACAAGATGAGAACTGAATCAGTCTTCTTCCAAGAGCAGAATCCCTTCTGGACGCCAACCCATCGCTCAGCTATGATGGGTTGAAGCCATGAATTGTTACTATTAGTACCTTTATTTCTCTCTCTGAGAGTTAGACTAATGAGGAAGAGATAGTGAGTGGTTGAATAAGATGTGAAGGTGATTTAGTAATGTTAGTACATATTGTATGTATTTGTTAGATTCATTACTGTATGTTGAGAACCTACTAATGAACGAAGAACATATAAAAAAGATTGAAGAAATATTTCAGTCAAGTGATTTAGAGTATGAGTTGTTTCTCTATTGAAGATAACTTAATTTCACATGCAGAGGTCTCCATAACTGTTGAAAGATTGCTTCAACCTTTTCGGATGATTGTAAGCATCTGATTTATAGACATTTTTCCTAACAATGGGGTTGCTCAAGATATATGAAATATCTTCCTAATTGCTCAAGTCACGGTTCCTAAGGTGTTATATTGGATCTTTCAAAGCATGAATGAAGGGGTGTCGAAATTCGGGTCCATGCCCGCCTAGTTCAGCTGTGGATTTTGCCAATTCTTTTGAACCTCGGACTGGGTCGTCCAATCCTTAGGATAGCTCCTAGAATCCGGTCCTTGCTGTTGGTCCCTTCCCTCCTTGGGTGTGATCAAGCTCAATTGTGATGGAGCATCGAGGGGTAACCTCTGGGGATTGGAGGTCTTGGTGTTCATTTTCATGATTCCGGTTCAGTTCGATATGGAGAGAAGCCATATTGTGCCAAAATGGGTGCTAGGCTTCAAACTGACTCAAGATAGCATTGGGATTGTCGTCCCCTTTTTCTAGTATCGGTTGAGGTCCCTAATCAGACTTACTACAAATTTTTTTGTTTGGTAGGAGATCCTTGGGATTCTCCCTTTTGCTCTCTTTCGCCCTTCAGGCTCTACTTTTCTCTTGTTCTATATAAATTTGTATTTAGCAAAAAAAAAGAAGGATTTGCTCAACAATTATATATTTTCTTATTTTTCACTAGATTTTTTCAGAAAGAGTGCACTGAATCAAATGGGGTTGCTCAAGATTGTCGTTCTACGGGCACCCACACCATTCGGCTGAGTACCCACAATAGACCAAAATACCCCCCAACCCCTTCTCCTTCGTTTTTTTTCTCTCTCTATTGTATCTCCCACTCTCTCTCCTCGCTTTCACTCTCTCTCAATCTCTCCCTCTCTCTCTCTCCCTCTGTTTCTCTCTCTCTCTCTCTATCTCTCTCAATCTCTCCCTCTCTCTCTCTCAACTGTATCCCCCTCTCCTCTCTCACTCACTCTCTCCCTGGCCGTGGGTTACATAGTCCCTACGGCAGTTCAATGCCGTGGGGGCTAAAAGCCCGAGAGAGAGAGAGAGAGAGAAACCGAAGGAAAAAGGGGTTGCGGGTTGGGTGGTGTGGGTGCCCAAACGAAGGAGGAGGAGGGGGGGGGGGGGGGGGGGTTAGGTGCCCAGCTGAAAGACATGGGCCCCGTAGAGCAACCCACGAAATATCTTCTGAAGATCAAGATTGCTAGTGTAGTTGCACATCTTGAGTCCAAAAAAATAATGTCTAGGACCCAATAAACTTTGTAGTAGAAGCTGGGTTTCGATCTACGACTGCATATTTCCATTTTGATTTTTTTTTCCTCGATTTTTCCTTGTATTGGGAAGCTCTTTTAAAGTTGGTTGAGAGTTGAGAGCTAGCGACAATTACAATTTAAAAGTTCAAATTCAAATTGATAACAAATCCTTGATGCTACTAGAAAGGGAAAAAAAGGCAAAAAATTGTATAAAATTGATACTTCAATGGTTCGACCCAAGTTTTAAATACGTCCACTATAATGGGTCAAAATAATATTTCATTATTTTTTTCAAAATAACATTGATAACGTAAAATAACAAATAATGGACAAAACCAAGGTTTAAAGGAGGCCATTTTAATGGTTAAACGGACTGGGGGCGTTACCGTTTAAACCGCCGTTAAACGGATTGAAACGATCAGGGTCCAAAATGGAAAAGAAATGGATTTAAACGGTTGTAATGGAAAAAAACGGAAAAAATGGCGCTGAAATTCAAATTTCGAAATTTGAAAATTAAAAAAAAAAAATAGAATTTAACGGAAATTAAACGGATTTTAACGGAATTAAACAGATTTAATGGCTGTTTTTTTTGTCACAAAATTTTTCAGAATTAAACGGCTGTTTAAACGATTTTAACAGCCGTTTAAACAATTTTAATGGCCATTAAAATAAAAAAAATGTCCGTTTTATTCAAAACCGATAAAACGTGTTTAAACGGTTTTAACGGAAACGGGCTTGGGGCGTTACCGTTTAAACGGCCGTTTTTAAAACGATGGACAAAACAACAGCCGTTATTTTCTAAATAAACGTTTAAGTCCGTTTTTTTTTTTTTTGTTATTTGCAAATAGCATAACAGTCTTTTGATGTAAGGCCATGTTTGATTACCAAGTGGGAAAATTACATTTTCCTTAGGAAAACACAACTGTCCATTGTTAGATAGCCAGTATAAATCTGTATAATTTTCCTTAACAAGCCAATCAAATCTGGATAATTTTTCCTACTAAGCCTGGAATTCATTTCCCATCCAGATAGATGAGAATTCATTTCCACCTGAAAATACACCTTTATTTTCTCACATGACTGGAATATGTGTTCTCAGTTGCAATCCATTTAAGGCATATCCCAGATGTATTTTCTCGGGAAAATTTTCCGTGCAATCAAACACGGCCTAAGAGCATATTCTAGGGCCACTATTCCCGTGTTATTTCTTTGGGCAGTATTAGTATCGTCCTTACTGAAGCACATTGTCCAATTTCAAGCCACTGATGTTTATTGAAATATGTGTAGTTGGAATCCTGATGAACAAAACACAAATGTCAGAAAATCAATGGCTGAAACGTATGGACATGTTATAGTGTCATCCTTATTTATCTTTTTGGGAAAGTTAGTAAAAAGGATAATTTTATGAAAGAAATAACAACCAAGGATAATGGAATGAAAATATCGCTGTTAAGGATAGCCTTTACACCAATAACTGCTGGTAAGTCTTTTCTTTTTCAAATCCTAAATTTACTATTTTAATAAACAAAACATGGTTTTTAGAATTAAAAAGCGATATTTTCATGGAAAATTTTTAGATGCAGAGGACTTCGGATGCAGTCGATGCAGAGGGGTCTCGTGACCCTACATGGCTCATTTTCTGGGGCCCACTAACCACATGGATGTGTACCCCACCCCTTGGTTGATATGTATACAAACAATTAGTCACATTGATTTTATCTAGCCATAGATTTTAGCACTTTTGTAGGATTGACTCTAACCATTGGATTCAAGCAATGGTTTTTGCATATCTTTTGGACACTTAATCCAACGGCTACAAAACATCAATCAAGCTGATTTTTAGTATGCATTTCCACCAAGGGGTGGGGTACACATCCATGCGGTTAGCGGGCCCCAAAAAATGAGCCATGTAGGGCCACAAGACCCCTCTGCATCGACTGCATCAAAAAAATTTCCTATTTTCATATACTTAGTTGTTATTACATTCATAAAGTTGTCTTTTTTTAGCATTTTCTCTCCCCTTTTTTGGTAAGTTCCCTTTTTAGTATTTTGTGTTCTGCTTTTATTTTTATTTTGAAATGCTTAAACTACACTATTTCTTTCAAACCACCCTATGGGTCTCCCATGCAAAGCATTGATACATGGAATGGAAATTCAAGTTCATTTTTGCTCAATGATGCTGTTGAGCGAAAGCTCTCAACAATGGCTCTGCATCTAACATGTATGTTGAACAAAATTATTTTTTTAATTTGAAATTTCCATTCCATGTGATGAGATACACCAAAGATGATATGGTGCATCTCACACACTTATTACAAATATTCACTAATACCCCCCTCAAACTCATAGGGATCTAAAACAACGATCGTCATGAGTTTGCTGAAATCAAGTGCCTTGAATATTGATATGCCGATGAAGAACGCTATTGTTATTTTGAATTTTTCAAGATGATTGAATTGCCTTGATGATGTCTCTGATCGCTAGTGAAAGGTAGTTGCCAAACAGATCAATGGTGATCCATGATAGTCATGCGGGATCTTGTCTCAGAGAAAAAAAAATCTTCAGTTTAGGCAGGACTGAAACTCATAGAATTTGAATATATTTGGAGATAAAGCTTCGTTGGGCCAAAATATGTATGGGCATCTTTGTGCTTCATAGGTTTGGGCTCTGAGTCCTCAAGCGATGAAGTGTGGGTCTCTTTCGGACCGCACAAGAAGGGAGTGGACCTCTCTTTGGGACTCACTGGTGTGTGCCGCTTTTGGGCATCAATGGCTTGGGCTTTAAAGTCCTCAAGCAAAATGTTTTAGTGGGCCTACCTTGGGCCGAGGAAGAGGTTATGGGCAACTTTCCTCACGAGTACTCGTGCATTTTTTTTTTCTATTTCTTGTTCATATTTCATGAACAAAAAAGTAGGAGTTTCTAAGGAAGAAGAGAAGAACTAAAAGAGGGTTTCCAAAACCTAAGAAGAGGGTGGCCAGAGATGGCGATTCACGGCGGCGGCAATGGCAATGTCAGCAATTGATGGCGACAACAACGGAAGCACTTTGGACAAACGACGATGACAATGATCACGGATTGCAGTGGCAACGATAGTTTATTCCATGGTCATTGGATATGGGCAACAAAAGTCAACAACGGCAACAATGAGTGACATTAAAACTAAAAAAAATATCAAGAGAACACAGGTCGTTGGATGACTTGCTCTGATACCATGTAGAACTTTGAGATAATAGATAAAACTTCAGTTATTACATTGACATATATATTCAAAGCTCTTATATAGAGCATTAGAAAGAGTTCAATAAAGGAAGGAAATCCTACTCAAATCAAATCTAATCTAATCCTAATTGATTCATCATAATTTTAATAATCCAGAGAAGATGTGATGAGATACGCCAAAGATGATATGGTGCATCTCACACACTTTATTACAATATATATAGTCTCTAATACTCTACTCTTATGTCGGGCGAAAAGATTAGTATACTCCATGTCCTTCCTCTTCATCCACTCATTGAGTGTGCTTGAATCTATGTCGACAGTTGTTGAGCCAGATTCGGACTCACCACCCCCATCATGACTCTACTTGTGTACAATGTCCTGTGGTGTGCGAATGACATCCTCGGTGGCCCCCTGAATCGGAGTTTTCCCCATTTGCTTTGTCGCCAGTTGATGTTGAAGTTCATCCATTTCCTTCCAATGCTCATCCCTTTCCTGGGTTATCAGTTCCTCTAGTTGCCGTTGGAGAATTTCAAATTCTAGAGAGGGGTCAGGGGGAGATCCAGCATCTTCTATCATCTTGGTTCGTCTCCTTGGAGCCATTGATCACTTGTGAGAACCTAAAAATACTCGATTTCCCACAAATGATGCCAAAAGATATAGGGACAATTCCTTATGACCTCACCTGCTCAAAGGTAGAACATGAAGGTCACAGGCACCGGTGAGGTACTAATCGAAGACACTCTGACGCAAGGATCAAAGTCTCGGGATCGGCCATTGGATCGGACCCCTCCGATTCTGAGTTGGATCGCCTGGATCGGTCCGATCCACCGTGATCCCGAGACGAGAAACAAAAAATGCAAAAAATTGCAGAAAAATCACAAGAATGTAGATCTATGTGTTTCCTCCAAAACTCACCGGATTTCCCCCAAAACTCACCGAATTTTCAACCCAACTCGAAGAAATTTGAACCAAAACCTTCGATCTTCATGGATCTATGTGTTTCAAAGGTAGATCTATCATTTTCGAGCTATTTTTAGGTTCTAAGAAGGGTTGGGGGAGGAAAGGAGAGAGGAAAACGAGTGAAAAGATGAAAAAAAATAAAAAAAATCGAATTTTTATAATATCATTGCCGCTGGTTCAACTCGCCGAGTTGGATCGCTTAACTCGTTTGGGTCGGGCGATCCAACCGATCCATAGAGTTGGATCGGACGATCCATTGCGATTCGAGACAAACATTGGATTTTTGTCTCGGATGCCTCCGATCCCAGTCTGGATCGCCCGATCCAGCTCGGGATCGCCCGAGACTTCGAACCATGCTCTGACGGTTAAGTTAGCTTTCTCTCCTCAAAGTAAACTAGTTCAAATTATTATCGCATACCTTCCTCTGATGATGCAGCCCCTCTTTATACGATGTAGCTCGTCTCATGCTCATAGAATGTTTCCTCCATGCGGAGAGAAACCTTCCCTGTGCACAATAAACTTGATGGTCTTCATCTCCTATTACGAATCTCTTTCCCTGTATGGAGAGAAGAGTTTCCTCGTGTTGGGAAACTTATCCTTCTTCCCTAGAGTCCTTCTACTATTAGGATCACGCCCTCCTTAAGAATCTTCGTTGAGAAAGTCTATCCAACTCATTAGATGGATCCATCTCCATCTAAGATTCTGCTAGTACGTTTTACAAAACTCTGAAACAAACCGGATGGTGCGCAGAACTAATTGTGGGTCTTCCACAGCTCCGCTATACCCAGACGAGCTCTGATAAGCTATGTCATCCCCCAGGGAGCTCCGTCATACCCCAAAGAGCTCCGTCAGTTTTTCAGACGTACCTGTATGATGGTGTTGTTTTCTTCTGCCATGAGTAAGGTAGATTAGTGCAGAATTATGCACCCACACCTTCAAATGTTATTATGAGTCTCATGCTGCATTGAAATTTTTTCCAAAATAACTAGATTGTACCACCGAAGAGTTATGAGTCTAATGCTGTACTGAAAATTTATCCAAAAAATAACTTGCTTGATTATAAAATAGAAAAACCTAACATTTTGAAGGTTTCGACTCTCCCTTGCTCTAAACAGCTTAATTCACCAACTAGATGGAACTATCATCTTCATCAAATTGGTTGATTTCAGAAGTAATTGTTATTATCTTACGCCTACTGCACCCCTATTCAAACTTTAGGGCCTGTTTGGTACGTGAGAAAAAGAGTTCCGACGGCGAATATTTA
Organism: Euptelea pleiosperma; assembly: GCA_035048495.1. Lineage (NCBI taxonomy): Eukaryota > Viridiplantae > Streptophyta > Magnoliopsida > Ranunculales > Eupteleaceae > Euptelea > Euptelea pleiosperma. Next base: position 18,498,912 of record CM068549.1, read on the forward strand.
GCCAGGCGAATATTATCTTGGCTAAATATTTGCTCATAGCAATATTTAACAATGTTTGGTACGTGTACGAGCTAGCTCACTTCAGCTTACTTCATTTTCTTTCAATTTGAGTGGGTCCCACATATCAAAGTAAGTCAAAAATAGGTTGGGTCAGTGCGGGAACCACATATTATGTCAAAGAATAAAAAAAAAATTCATTTTTATCTTTTTTATATATTTAAAAATTAATTTTTATTGAAAATAGTGATTTTCCGGCGAGAAAATAAAATTTTCTCACCAAGGCATAATCGGCGTGAAAATAGGGGGGGGGGGGGGGGGGGGGGGTGATCAAATGTTTTCCCGCCGCGGAGGGCAAATATGAGGGCCCGGCTAAATATTTGCCGAGGGCGGGTGGCTGCCAAACACAGCCGGGCAAATATTTGCGCGGCCAAATATTTTATTTGCCCGCCACGGAGCGTTACCAAACAGGCCCTTAAAAGCTTTCAAAGACAAATAAGACCAGCAACTGTATCCAACTCACTAAGAGGAAAATACATTTTTTGGCCATTTTTATTCAAGAGTTGGTGCACTTTCGAAATTTATATGTCAACAAGGTCAATTCGTTGACCCAACATCTATATATTACAATGAAAAATCTTTCCTATAAAACCCACATTCCAAAAACCAAAGATACAGTGAGAGGGCAGAGAGAGAGAGACCAACAACAACAGCAATGGCACCAAGAACCAGCACAAGGAGGAGGCTATATCCTTGGACTTGATTCAAGGGCATTCAAGTACATGGATCTACTCGGCTTCGATCCCTCTCAACCTAACAACGAAGAGTCTCAAAAGGCTCGGTCAAGCACGCCATATAATATGTGAAGAAGCTCTACATGAACACACGAAAATCTGCAGAAGGTTCAATAAAACCATTAGAGTGAACCCTGCAATGGCTCAGATTCTTAATAGTGGTAGTATCAAGAAATTTAATGGAATGCTAGGAAGGAGTACCAGTTGTATTCCTATTGTGCATTTAAGGGGTAAGAAGATGAGAATGTTTGAAAGTGCAAATGGAGGGAAAACATTTTGTGGGTGTGGGGGTAATTTTTAATCCTTGAATAATGCAATTTTTTTTCCCTATGATTCGGTCCACTGTCATTTGACCGGTGTTGACCCGAGTTGACTACAAATTCTTTTATTAAATGGCAAAAATGCCCTTGTCTTCAACCTTGGAACAAGGGTTTGGGCAAAAACCCAAACCCCAAATCAAACGGTTGTGGTGGACGGCCAGCCAAGAGATTCCAAAGGGTTGGCCGTCCATCACCGGTGACCAACCAACCGGAGTCTCATGGCTAGCCAGCCACCACTCCGGCAATAATTTAAAACCCAAGGTAATAAAAAACAAAAAAAAACAAACATCATAAAATTTTAGTTTAAAATTTTCATTAGTATAAACAAAAAAAACAAGACAAAGCAATTTATATTTTAGAAGGTGCCATGTTGCTCAATTGGTAAAGTTTGTGAGTGATGATACCATAGACCTGGGTTCAAAACCCGCCTTCACCGAGTTACTGATCTCTTTAAAAACAGGCTTAATTACCAAAAAAAAGTTTTATATTTTAAACTTCTGAGATGTGGATTTTGTAAAGATGGGTTTTCTCATTTTAAAATATTCCTTCATGAGTTTTATCTATTTTTTGGAGGATTTTTCTTCTCAATATTTGCTTAATTCATCAAAAAAAAAAAAAATTCTCAAGGTTAACAACATGGGTTTTAATTTTTATTTTTAATCTCCTCTTTTCATGTTTGATTTGGGGTTTGGGTTTACCCAAACACATGTTCTAAAGTTGAAGACAAGGGCACTTTCGTCCTTTAATACAAAACATAGTAGTCAACTCGGGTCAACACTGGTCAAATGACAGTGGACCAAGTCATAGGGGGGTATGTCGGCTTTTTCAAATTGTGGGGGGTATGTCAAATTTTAAAGATAACATGAGGGGGTATATCAAAAATTCCCTAAATAAAAATGGGTAGACAATGCGGTTCTAGCCTGGACCGCAAGGCCTGTGTCATTGCCAAGCCGGGCTATAAACCAGCTAGCTCGACAAAGGGACACCACCTAGCCAAGCAGGTGTGTAACTATGAGCTTAATCCTGAAGTAGAAATCAATCAGAATTTGGTACTCGATGGGCAGCCGATTGCATCAAATGATCAATCTCAATGACAAGAACACATCAAAAATCTTAATTAAGATACGTTTATTTGCAGAAATCGATGATAGTAAAAGTACCGAAGAAACTGGTGAAAACGAGAAAATAAACTTGGATTGGTACTAGGTTCAGTAGTTTGATATCAACAGTCAATTCATCTTGCAGCATTTTAGCAGTGTTAAGATCCTATTCATTGAAATGGTTGATGTATGATGTATTTTGGTTTATGGCATGACATGACCACAACACGAGCCAGCTGGTCCCATTGCTGACTTGTCTGTCCTTGTGCCAGCTGAGTTCCACCTCATACTATGCGCTTTGCTGAGAGTAGACATAACCAGTAGTTCACTTGAGCAACGATCTATAACTGGTGATGGAACACTGCTACTGCTCGCAGGGGAATCTAAAAGGGATAATAGGTTTGCGACCAAGGGATTTTAGGGAATCCCTGGCTAACTAGGGGTGGTCTTCTTGATAGAGAGAACTAAATGAGAGCCTAAAAGTAGCACTGGCGTTGGCGTTGGCGTTTAGCCGACAATGAATGCTTGCACCAGACGACACGCGTCCGTAGCGTGTAATGCAACCTGGGCCTCTCCTCTCCTCTCCTCTCCTACAATGTGAGAGTCGCGCCGGATTGTGAAAATCCTCTGAAAGAGAGGCAGAAGCCCATATGGCATAAGACACGGTTGGGACATAAGGGCCATAGCCATTTTCAACATAATATGCCCCTTTCCAGCTAAATGGAAAAATAGCTTAAGATCTAGTGCTCGGGTTAGGTTCCAAATGCAATAGGGACTAAATACGGATAAAAGTAATCTGAACTTAGGTTCTAAGCCTCTTTTTAGTTGGTTGGATCGGGGTCAAGTTTAATTTTGGGCATCTTGTAGTGGATTTGATCCGTATATCCATATGCAGGTTGGATTTTGATCTTCGCAGATGGATCATGATTCAGATTCAGATCACATGTTATGAATCAAAGTTGGATCCGGATCTGGATAGGGTTCCAATGTTCAAAATCAGATTTGGATCAGGATCCGCATAGATCAAATCCACTTCATGCCCTATTTGGTCCCCTATTCATCATGTGGGGCATATGATGTGCAAAGCAATTGAACATACGGATGACAGATACTCAATATTAACGAGAATTATTTCTGTAAACATCAAGAGTTTGTCTGGGCATACAAACAATACTGATCTAAACCATACAAGTAGCTTACATTACTATAAAACCAGATCGTTCGAATCATAAAGCCAATGTTTAAATCAACTGTCATTCATCTTGCTGCATCTGCATCAGTTTTCCTGTATTATAAGAACCCTTCAGGATTGTTCGAAGTTCATCTCTACACCAGCGATTGGCATCCAAATCATGGGATCAGAGCCATGAATCCATCAAGTTTCTACAGCATCTTGACAATCGTATAGACTTGCTTTCAATTGTGGGAACGCCCGGCTTTGCTACCACTACTCTTTAGAATAGTACTCTCTTCTGAGACTCGTCGAATGGCTGGTCTGAATGTGCACAATGCCATCATCATCTGCTGGTGGTGCAGCAGAGGTCCATGGTGTGTCAGTCGAATATGGCCTTGATGCATATTAGAGGATTGAACAAATATGACATCGCTATACATGACACTTACCCAGTAAGGACCCACCATTCTGTAAGTCCACCTAAGTGAACTTGCAGATCAGTAGTCAGCAAAAAGACGAAGAAAGCTCTGTGATCATCCAATCACATTGAATTTTTCTGATATCATTTACCTGGAAACCAATAAATGGGAGATAGTTATTTCCTGTAAGCCTGTTTGGTTGCACATTTCGCACTAAAATGTGTTTTAACAGAGTATGGTGTTATTTCTCCAAACTAATGTTATTTATATAAACATGTTCTAGCATATTAAGAAACAGGCCTTGGCCCCGATCTCCAGAAGGATTCCAAACACTCTTTTCTCCTCACCCCACAAAAACCCTCTGTTCCCTTCCAAATGTTAACCCACAACGAGACCAACTGCGATAGTGAATGTCAATATCAATGGAGAAAGATGATTGACAACATGACTTCTCCCTCGACCAAAATCCTCTCCTTCTGACTGTTGAAGCAACAACTCTCCCTCTCCATTCAACTGTGGGAGCAATGGCAACGGCGTCGGGATGAACTGGTCATGGCCTACAATTTCTCTATGTGAAGAATCACTGAGGCTCATTCAGTGACAGGAACAACCTACCGTCCAGCTATAGCCTCTCAAACCCAGTTCCATTTGGAAATTTCTGAAATCAGAGTGATTCAGCAAAAAGAGGTAAGAAAATGATTCCCAGAGATTGAGGAAGGGAAACTTCTCTATTCGCCAACTCAAGAAAACCCAGTCCCATTTTGGACTGAATTTCTGACATTGGTGCCTTTGGGACAAAACACAGATGAAAGGAACAGATTTGAAGAGATTGATGAACCAAAAATTGTGTTGAACTGAGAGAGATTCTTGTGTGTTGATGGAATTACATAAATTTGTAGAGGGGATTTTAGTGCCTAAAACTTCTAGGACAGTTCGATCTGCAGGTGAGGGAGAGGAATGTGAGCATGGTTATTTTATGAAGTTCGTAAAAGACAAATGCTCTTCCTGGAATTTCTTGGACCATACAACAAAATATGTTTTACCAGGTTTTTAAGAGAACATATTATCAATAGAAAGGAAACATGTTATTAAAAAATTGCGAGCCATATCATTTTTATATGTACAACAGTAAAGAATTACATGATATGAGAATTGTGTGACGAGATCTGCAGGTAAAAATATGTTTGTAAGAAAGAAAAACATTTAACATCTCAAGAGCAAGATTGCCCTACTTACATGTACATGTACAATTCTCCTGAAACAAAAGGATTTTATGAGTTTGAGATTAATCCCTCGGTAGCACCCTCACAAACATCCCTGCGGCAAAGTGGGCACACCCTGTGAAGCACCACAGAGAAAGAAAAGCATGAGCTGTCATATAAAGATGACTCCAGACACAACAGGAAAAGGGATGATGATGATACCTGTGTATTTCCTTGAGCCATTTATCAACACATGACATATGGTACTCGTGGCTGCAGGGTAGGACTCTTATTTTATCCCCTTCCTCGTACTCGGCCAGGCAAATGTAACACCTGTGATGCACATTATTTATTTATTAATTAACATACCGGAATAAGCGCATGGTGAACCGAGGGGTATGAAAGTCGATCAATGAGAACCATGAGGTTCACATTGTATATCAATCAATGAGAGACTGCAAAAATACCCTCACATAGATGAACTGCATAAACACCCTCAGCTTGCTAAAATGGGTCTTTTAATATTTAAAACACATGTATGATTTCCATGACCACTATATTTCGACTTAATCATCTCAAAGTACAATATCCTTCTAATGCTGCAAGCTGAAAAGAAGTTCCAATCATCTTAGAAATCAAATTTGCCTTCAAATACTATTCCTTCCAGAACCTCATTAAACTAGGATATTTAATATGCACCCTTCCAAAAATAAATTTCCTAAAAATTCCTGTTACGAAATAATCAACAAAAGTATGCTTTCCACGTGCTGCTCCAAAGGCTGATTTGATCATCATCAAGCACTATGTCCTCCAGAACTGACAATACCAGCCCTTGATCAACCTGGATGAGGAGCCAATCCAGTTACATCAAACTAGGCTATTGGTAACTGCGTAACAATGGCCTAAGCAACAAAGCATCTTTCAACCATACCAAGTTTAAAGGGATATCATTACAGTATTGTGCTATCAGCCTGAGGCGGACTGACCCCAATACTCACCCACCAACCATTACTGGTTTCCATCAAAATTCATAGTGGGATGCAGAGTTGCCTACCTGCCTCAGGTGGAAGCCACCACGACTCTCGACATAAACCTCAAATGAACAAAAATGACCACCTCTTTATTGGGGTCAATCTTCCTCAGCCTGATGCTAAATTTTTCTTTATAACTTGAACCACAGACCTCCATTTCAAAATCAACAAATCAAACTAAATGCCAGTGTGCATATCTTTTTCCTACAAGATTAAATATACCAAGAAACTTACTGTTCCATATCATTTCCGATATCAGCTGCATTAGGCTTTTTGTGGCTCTTCAGAGGAAAAGAATTAACAACAGACTCTGGAGCTGGGAGTGACACCATTGATAGTGACAGTGACATAGGTTGGTGATGAATTTCATCCAAAACCTTGTAAGACATTCGTAGCGACAAGGAAAATCATCAGTGATATAGACCAAGATGAGCTGTCAGAACTCAAGGTATATACCAAATTTAAAATATATAATTCAGGGAGCATTGCCCTTCAAAATACAACGAGTAAATACAATAAGGAATAACAGCACGAAAATAAATATTTTATAAAAAATGTTTTACTTTGGGACATACAATCTACAAAGATATATCACACCAAATTTTCATCTCATCTGTTATAACTATGCATTAACAGATAACCACCAATAAGTTTACAGTTTGATAAGGGAGTTATTACAGGTCAGCATGGAGGGGCCCTATGGTACACTTCATTTTACAAAGTAATTGTGTCTCCAAATAGAGGAGGAAGTACACTAAAGAAAATGGCCAAAATAAGTATGGTGTCAAATAATTGAAGTGTCTTAGGTTAAAACAAGCTAAAAGGAAATTTTCGTTTTCTTCCAGAGGATGGGTGTTACGGCGTTTGCTCCCCTTCGCTATTTGTTGGGGTATCTGGAGAGCGACAAATCTCAAAGTCTTCGAGGGAAAGGAGGAAGAATTGGCCACCATCATTCTCAATATCAAGGGGTTGTAGTTCCTTTGGTCCAAACCTTTATTGAGTGTCATAGTTTGTTTTTTGAGGACTTTGTCTTCCATTGAGATCTCTTGTGTTCTAGAGAGAGGGCTTAGCTTCTGTCTCCTCTTTTATTATCTGTTTTGTTTCTGCCCGGAGTTTGTTCTTTAGCAGGTCACCTTGACCTCTAAGCCTGCTCTTGTTATATTTCGGCTTTTGCTGCCTTTCATAAAATTTATACTTATCAAAAAAAAAAAAGCAAAAAGGGATACAAGAGAAATGTCATGAGTAAATATAAAACAATAAAATCTGAGGAGAAACTTGACATTTCATGAGCGTGATACAGCAACAACATCATAGAACCAAATGGTTACATTCAGAAATTCCTTGATGACTCGTAAAATAATATGAAGTAAAAAATTCCATGAGTCCATCCACTCATATTCGGTGTTTGGTTCACAAAACACCTCACTAAAGATAAATGAGAAATATTTAGAATCTTCTGATGATTTGTTGCCTAGCACAACACCATTCTGTTAGCTCACCAGCATTCTTAACCATTTCAATATGAACCAGGCAGACACCACAGATTGTTCAATATCTTTTAGAAACATTGTTCTCTTATGCTGCAGGACTTTGTTATTTCAGTGTTAATTCACCCAACTCTGGAGATGGCCATTACTCTTCAAGTTCCTTCCATCTTCCCTTGGACTTTGATATCATAAATGAGCAAGCGATGACCCAAATAAAGTGATTAACAATCAAACGAAATATTATGCCATAGCAGTCAGTCGCAGCAAAATAGCATATATCCTTAATTTCCTACACTTGGGTGTATATCGATGTTCTCCTACCACATGTTTGGGTAACAAACAGGATGCACTAGCATTGCATCAGACTTGAGCTAAATGTTCCATGGGCAAACAAAGCATACTGTGGTTGACTGCCATATTACTCAAGGGGAGATCAAAGATTCGCAGAACTCTAAAGAAATTACCCCTCACGAGCTAAAGTCAACTTGATGGAAGTGTGAGGCCTGTTAAGATGTCCTTTGTTATCTAAAAACACGCTTTGATAACACAACAATCAAAACCGAACCAAAAAATGCCTAAATCAATTATGCTGAGAACAGAATACTACACTCTGAAGGTCCCATAGATTTCTTTAATTAGATCCAAATGACACCCTAGCCATCAATATTCGGTAATTACAACCCAAGCCTCCAAATACAAGTATGTACCTAGTCTCACCACATCTAAGACAACAGAAAAATGGGCTGAAATACACCCAAACCTGCTCAACCATCCATCAAATCCATCCCCACAAAACAATGAATCCACCACCAACGCCATAAAATTGAGCAACATACCCATAAAAGTTTGATTAACCATGAGAATGACCTTTACATAATATAAAACAAAGTAGACATTCTATTTTATGGATCAGCAAATTATCAATTTCTGAAATGAAGGATTATTCAAGAGAAAAACATATTAAAAATTCACACAAACAAGCCAAAATCATGATATTTGATTCAAGCGGATCTACCTCAAATAAGGCCTCAGCAAGCATGACTATTCGTGAAATACTTTCATGGGAACCCGACTCATCCACTATCAAGAATGACTCACACAAGCATGTACCATCAGGGTGAAGCCCAGATGCACAAGTAGTTCGCCGACTACCTTCATCAAGTCCACCACGAAGTCTTTCCCAAATCTGACAAGATATACACAGATAGAAGTTCAAGAAAATAACCAAATGGGCGAGAAAATAAAATAAATATTACTCAATAATGGTCCTGCTGACCCACTGCATCTCCAAGATAGCAAAGCCTATGGAATGTATGACGGAAAACTAAATCAATATTGACCATTGGATATCATGGGTCATTCCAAAATAAGAAATAGAAAGGAAAAGAAAAATGGATGGTCTTGCTTGCACTGAAGTATGGAATTCTATGTTTCAATGCAGATTTGACGATAAAACATCGGACACTATTTTATGAATGAAAGATGCTCACAATTCACATCTCAATGCCCCAAGAAACAAATAAGATAATCATAAATGTTGCTCAATGGTTGAGTGTACAGACCCATTAAACCCCATGGTCAGGAAGTATCCACCAAAATGCTACAAGTCAAAATGAACGACTGATTCAGTTATGAAGTTCAAGTTGACTCCATCAGAAGAACAAATATAAGATGCCAAGGCCTTGAAATAAAATTGAGAACTTGTAATGTACAAAATGCAGACTAGCCAGGAACACAATTAAATAATTTGTTATGCACAATGCATAGAAAGTAAGTATACCGAAATCACCTCGGATCTCGAATGCCATTGCCGTTCATACATGCCATGACTTCTACTGTCCAGGTATCCTGAATCACCTCCAAACCCATCCTCAAAGAGATCACCACTGAAATCAAGAAGCCATCTGTCATGAGATCCCAGATCATCTATATCATCTGCTGAGAAAACTATTGTCGGTGATTCACTATGCCTTCTAGAACCGCGTCTCGAAAAAGCATCCCAAAACAGTCTTCTACTATTCCGTCTTGCCTCACGGATACTTATTTCCCCACTGCTACTAGGTAAAATGTTGGAAGAGACACTCACCACATCAAAATGAAGTAGACTTCCATCTCTCCTCTCTTGTTGTCTATCTGACATGAGGAATCCTGGACCTGGAGCTGCTGTTTCTTGAGCAGATTCATCACCTAGTGATTGCCAAATTACTGATGAATCAGAAACAGCTGGAACAGGAGTTGAATCAGAATTATGGACGCCCAGAACTTCGTCTGCATGACTTTCAATAGGCGACACCCCATCTGCACATAAATCTCCAAGTCCCTGATGTGATATACTGCTTGAACATACCCCCTCCACACAAATCTGGGACCCACCCTCATTTTTAGAATCGTCAACCTCGACAACCACATCCAAGCTAGGCCCTACATTTAAAAAGAATGACTCTAGAGATTGTCGTTCTTTAGAGGAGCTACTAGCCATGTCACTAGTTCTCTCCCGATCAGACTCGACTTGACTATAATCAGCATTAGCCTGGTAAGGAACTAATTCCTTCCTTTCAGACAAGCATTTCCCATCATTACTCGTCTCAATACATCTTGAAGGATATTCTATAGACAGGTCCTCAACAGTTCCATTACAGCTTTCAGATGATGCCCCATTTTCGGTTGAGCTGGAACACTCAGTTTCTGAACATAGGATTGAAGAAGATTGCTTTGTTGAGCCCTGGCATTTACCAATAACAATGGGATCACAATGTTCTGCAGAACTCATAAGCGAATAATCTTCCGTCTGCATGAAAAGATATTTTCATATATCAATCTCAGTTCAAACTTTTTGTTAATATTTAGAATTGCATTTTAGTGTTACCTTGCAGATCTCATTTCATAAAAAAAGAGCAATGCGTAGAAAAAGAAGTTCCAGCTTAAAGATTGGTTATCACAGCGTATCCCCCAAGCACATTAATATCACCCTGTAAAACGTTGTTGGTTGATACCAATACAATGCGTATTGGTATTACATAACGGTGTCAGAGGGGGGTGATCTGGAAATATATGTAAAACTAAATTCACAGGGTAACAACTGTGATTTCACAAGTACCGTCAGATACTGATATGTCTTGGTCGTATTGGCAATACAATTGATACTATGTGATGAATAGCAGGGAAACAAGGCCTATACAACCTGTAAAAAGATGATAAAACTAGAAATACTTGAAAAATAACTTTCCTGTGACATGGTAGACTAGGTTCATTACTTGATCAACAATCCCATGAGCTGTTTTTCCCCCAAAAATGGTAAATGGAGATACCAGATGGTAATTAGCATATGCATATATCTGGGTTACATTTAGACTTAAGGTTCAGATATAGACACATGTAAGACCAGTACATCAAAAGTCTGTACGCTGGATTCATGTAATGACCAAACACTTTCTAGCTGATTTTTATGTTATTCGTAAGACAAAGGTTAGAAGAAGTGTATTTGGCCAGTTATGGACACAAACCTTTTACGTCCTACATCTCAACTGTACATGTAACTCGCCAGCCAAACCATTCAACCAATAGGCCACGCTTGCACAAATCATAGTTCAATAATCATACCCACCTTACTCTGCATTTTTTCTGAACACCCTACAAAGTCTACAGATGACTGGCCTTATAACTTGCATTAACAACATGACAGTGGCAGTACGATAATACATCAAGTAGGCCTTTATGCGCATTTTACATACATAAGATTACTTTTCTTTTTTCAAATCTTTGTTCCAACATGCATTTCCAATTCTTCTGATTTTTCATACTTTTTGGGAAGTTTTTTGGCATTATTTTGCGGATAGTGTATCGGCTGATACATATCGGTATTGATGACGGCCAATACCATCACTGATACCGAAACTTTAACCCATGCTCTCTAATGATCAACCATTACCGTTTCACCCATAACACTTTAAGGAAGAATTTATCCTATTCCTATTGAACATCAAATAATGAACTTGTACCCAAATAATACTAGCAACACTAAAGCATATTACAAGAGACAGTATACTACAACCACTGTTACCTGAATCCTTCAAAACCCATCAGAGTACCCACATTGACATGACAAGACATGGTTATGGGTATGGGTATGTAATCCAAGTTAGAGATAGCCAAGACGTACCCAAATATTTATCATCATCATCACACACCTTATCCTAGCTATCTGGGGTCAGCAACATGAATCCTATTTCGCAATTCGACTCTATTAGGAGATATCTTTTATCAAGGCACATGTCTTCAAATCTTTTGTTACTACCTCACCCAGGTCACTTTTGGCCTTCTTGCTCCCTTTATGGCCTTCAACTTGTACGAAAGCATTCGTCCTCACTGGTTCTATCGTTGGTCTTCGTTGTACAGGCCCAAATCATCTCAATCAACTTTCCCTTATTTCATCTCCTATTGGAGCTATTCCTAGATTTCTTCAAAAGTTCTCATTTCTATCTTTCCTAGTTTTTCCACTCATCCATCTCAACATCCTCATCTCTGCTACACTCATTCTATGAACATGTTGATTCTTAATTACCCAATATTCAACTCCATAAAGTATAGCCAGTCTTACTACTGTATTCTAAAACATCTTTACTACTGTTTTCTAAAACATATTTATGTTATAAACACAATATTTTTAAAAAAACATAGCATTTTTTTTATAATGTAAGAAAACAATAAAAATATTATAATTACAATGATATTACAATATTAACTATATAACCACGTCCTAGTACCCCCAAGCCTTGGGGTCAAGAAAACCTGACGTTTGGACCCAACACCTCTACCATTCCCAGGAAACATAGACTACATCACTAAAATGAATGGAACATCACCTAGTATCAACATTTCGGAGCACCTCCTTAGTAATAATCATTTCAATGTGAGAAGGAAAAGTGATAACCCAACATACATCAATGTCCATCTTTTAAGCTGATATCCAGTGACACATCATACCCCTATTCCCTTCCTAAAAAGGTGCGAAAGCTTTGTTGAGTGTCCCCAAATCCTGTACTTTACTACTATCAAATTAGGTAAAATGTTTGATGGGCCAGTATGTTCAGTCAAAGTTACTCAATTGAGTCAACCGGTCGTGCTTTCTTTTCTTAGAGGCGTAGCCTAAAGCCTTTGTGATAATTATGGTTCACCTGTCGTTGTGCACTAAAAGGTCAGCTCTCTAAATCATTTTGCTTAATTTCAAATTATAGTCGAAGTGTATCCGAAGGGTAATCACATGCCATTCTTAGCTTCGAAAATCATCCCACAAATTTAATTTCTATACAAAATATTGAAATTCAAGAAATTTTTATAGAACTACGTAAAATCCATTCAAAGAAACACATGAAAAAAATTCACTCTAAATTCAACAAGAATATGTCTTAATTGAACCAGAGTAATCAAAAGTTTTGGCTTGAAGATCAAAACCTCAACCCAAAATAAAAATGAATTATCCCCAAATTACCAGACATGGAGCAGATATTCTGCATCAAACAAATCAGCTACAGAAAGCAAAATTTAGGGTGACTTAGATTCGAATACGTCGATAAATGTAGCCAAACAGCTCCAGAAATTCAAGAAATCGATGAGGTGAAAAAGGAAATAGAAGAAAAAGAGGGGTTTTTTCCTTGAAATTACCTCCTCAATGGGAGGGTGAGAAGTGGAGGAGGCGCCGCAGAGGAAGGAGAAGAGCGTGTATTTGGTGGTGCGGTTGAGTCGGGGACGAGAAGGGCGCGCCCCCAAACGACTGTTGCTTGAACCCATTCTTTTTTCTATCTGCACCTCAAGACCCACTCACCTTTCTTCTTCTTCTTTTTCGCTTCTTAGCAGGCGAGAGAGAGAGGGATAGGAAATAAGAGATAGGCGCAGGGCGCGAGCCGTTCTTTTCAGCGGAGCGCCTGTGAATGATTAGTCTCAAGCACAGTAGGTGTACACGTAGCTCTCAACGGGACCCACCATTTAGTGGGTCCCACATAAGGAGATCCAACCGGGGCCCAAAGTAATATGATTGGATGTCCTGAGGCATTTCAGCTTTACCGTATTCAAGTAAAAATAACGAGTCGTTCTATGGCGCGCGCGGAGTAAAACTTGGGTCACAAGATGTTGTGACGGAAGCCTGTCACAGCACCCAAGACGAGCCACGTGGCATATTATTAGAGGACGATGACCGTATGGATGTTTGGCCAGTCCCTCGGTGGACTGGTACACAGAAAATTAGGCTGATTAGTGATTTCTAACCGATTCGGTTGAAGTTATTTTCATGGGTTGATTTTAACAGTAAGAATTTGAGCATTATTGAGCTTTATTTGGGTGCAACAATCCAAAGGTTTTAAACAACTAATCAGGCTGATTTTTGGTTTGTAGGTCCACCAAGGGACTGGCCAAACATCCATACGGTCAGCGCCCTCTGATCATGTGCCACGTGGCTCGATTGAGTGTTGTGACCGGCTTCCGTCACAACATCTTGTGACACAAGTTTTACTCGCGCGGGGTGAGCGGGGGCTTGTGAATGATTAGTCTCAAGAACAGTATGTGCACACGTGGCTCTCAACAAAGATCGGGACCCAACATTTAGTGGCTCCCACACTGAAAGAGGAGTAGAAACTTGTATCACAGCGTTCTGAGAGATGCTTCTGTCACAATTGAATCGTTTAGAAATCACTAATCAGGCTGATTTTTGGTTTAGAGAGGTCCACTAAGGGACTGGCCAAACATCTCAACGGTCAGCGTCCACTAAGAATATGCCATGTGGGCTGTGATTTTCATTGTGACAGAAGCATATGACAGAACGCTATGAAAGAGATCCAACGATAAGATAATTGGATGATCGAAGACATTTCAGTTCAAGAAAAGGTGTAACCAGGTAGACCAAACATTCATTGGTTGGGGTGAGCCCAAAGTGTGCCACGAGGAATTTTTGGTAATTTTTGACATACCCGCAAAGAAATCATCAATCAATTTGATTTTTAGTGTGTTTATCCACCAATAGGTGGGCTGAACATCCATGCAGTTATTAGACCCAAAAAATAATCTATGTAGGGCCGTGAGAGTCCTCTACTTGGACTGCAATGGCACTACGTGAGTCCTCTGCATCCAAATTTTTTCGTAGTTGATTATCATGAATAGTTGTTAAATAACATTTTTTACTATATAAAGTAAAAATTTTAATTAAAATATCATATATATTAATATGTTAAATATAAAAAGGCTTTATATGGAGTTTTCGCTTTAGGCCTCATCTTGCATCGAGACGGCCCTGGTTATAAGTTACCATCAAGCAGAATAAAAAATTTATAGTTCCAAACATTTATAACTAAAAATATTTGTAGAAGCAAATATTTCTATCCTGCAAAAAATACCGGGCCGAAACTCCAATTGGGAAGTGAAAAATGCTATAAATAGTAAGGTATGGATGTAACATGAACATGAGTATTGTCCATGGGACCAATCCAGATGATTATTTATAAGATAAAATGGTATGTGCCCTTTTTTGTTTTGAGGGTCCTAAAGGCGTTCCAGCACATACAGGGGATTGGATGGCACCCACATGGGTCGTCTGATCTAGAAGATCTCTTACACCAAATACTCTTTTAACAGTAAAATAGGGTGAATTATTCAACAAAATGCCTACAGATCCTATGGTTATAAGTGATTTTTTAGCTTGCTAGATCACTAAGGGGAACCCATCGATTGATAGGTTGCACCCTTTGCATGCACACCATTGTACCTGCCTGCTTACAATTGGTGCCTGGCTGCTTACAATGGAGCCGCTCAAAAAGAGCTCCCCATGGATTCTCCATGTCTTGTTGCTGTTTGTTTGTTATTTTTTCGGTCACGATGAATTATAGAACAAGATTGTACTTGTCTCTATGTTACAAACTTCTTTATCATAATTAAAATTTTCTTTTCATATGAATTCTTATGTGATTCGTGCAAAGAAAAAAAAATCAAAGTACAAGTTCTACATCGGTAGGAGTTGCAAGTGAAATTTTGAAACCTTAGTAATTATCATTGGCATGAACATGCATGTATGCTTCGAACGAGTGGGATACTCCAGTTCATATTGACATGACCGATAGTAGAGGTGACAATAGTGAGTTGCCATAAATTTCTGAAGATGTGTATGTAGGGAATCGATTCAAAGAGGATGGCATTAGAATTGTTGAGACTTGTAAAATATTTTCATAGTACTTTTGTTTGATAGACCTCTTTTTTATTATCATATTTGACATGATTTTTTTGGATATATAAGGCAAATATTTTATAAATGATCTCACTTTTATAGATTATTATAATTTATATGATTTAAGTAAATGGATGTGTATTTTTGTAGGTAACATATTGTAGTACAAATTGTTTTAACATCGAGTTATTTGTGAAGATATATTTTTAAAGACAATAAGTTCCTTAATTTATTGTATTATATATATATATATATATATATATATATATATATATATATATATATATATATATATATATATATATATATATATATATATATATATATATATTACGACAAGAATATTGATTTTTAATAATTTTAATAATTTGAAACAATAAAAGAATGATTAATTATTTTAGTGGCGACATTTTTTAATAAATGACGGCAATGATTTGTAATAATTTAAAACATAACTTCACATTTAATTCATTTATTCATAAATATAATGAAACTATGGCCCTGCTCGATCGGTATCGTCGCAAATATTTGTTTGCAAATGTTTGTAGCATGTTTTTTGACATTTTTAGGTGCTTGGTTGCACCCCACCATTATTCATCTGGGTAAATATTTATCGTGAATCTATATTTTTACGGTTTGAGTTGTTAATGTTTGCAATGAAAAAATGACTGCAAATATTTACCTTATGACTCGAGCTTACTTGAAATATATATAATGTCTGGCCCCTAGATGGAGAATAAAATTTTGCTCACTGCCCATGATGACTACCCGCAATATGAGCCACATGGTACACTTTTAGAAGACGCTGACCGTATGGATGTTTGGTCAATCCTAAATGGGCCTACAAATAAAAAATCAGCCTAACTAGTGATTTCAAATCTTTGGATCCTAGTACCCAAATAATGGTCAATAATGCTCAAATTCAACGGTTAAAATCAATCCATGAAAATGACTCCAATCCAACACTTAGACATCACTAATCAAGTTATTTTTTATTTGTTGGTCCATTTAGGGATTGGCTAAACATCCATATGGTCAGTATCCTCCACAAATGTGCCACGTGGCTCATATTGTGGGTGGTCATGGGGGCAGTCATTTTGGAGGGTCAGCAAAGTTTTACTCCTAAATGGACATCCAGACCAAAAAAATAGTTTGTAGTAGGGATTGGCCAAACATCCATACGGTTAGTGTCCATTAAGAGTACTATTCCACTTGGCTCATATTGTGCGTGATCAACAAAGTTCTACTTTGACCAACAGATAATTGGGTCCCGTCCAAAATCAACTTGCCTGGACTATCTCATGATTCTCATCCATTTGTTCCGTTGTTTGATTGGTTGTGATCATCCAGTTCCATTGACCTTGTCTGTAAGTGATATCCATCTCCTATTTTGGATTTATCAAGGACTCACAAAATATGAAAATATTTGCATTGCACCCTCCACCCAAGCAGTGGAAATATATTTGCAACAGATTTTACGGGTTAATACCAGGCAATTGAAAATGTTTAAATGTGCAAACATTTATAACTATAAATATTTATAGAGTTGCAAATATTTATTAGATACCAAGCAGGGCTTATATGTACATCATCATAAGTAAAAATACAAATAAAAAGATCACGTTCATCAGGCTTTTAATAAACTATGCATGCATCATCACATATCTCTGACCTGCAAATAAAATATGATTAGGCACTATCCAAAAATACAACATATGTGATAAATCAAAGATAATTAATATACTCCAAATTTTAAAAATTAAAGTTCCAAAATATTTATATTCTTAAGTTAAATCATTCAAACGAGCTCCAAACTTAATGTCACACTCCAAAACCCATATCATATCAAAATAACTCAATTACTAAATTTAACTTAAATTTGACGTTGACTATGCCTACAAAATTTTTGATAAAGTCTCATTTATTTTATTAACACTTGAAAAAATATTACTTGATAGACAGTTTATAAGTTGATTTAAAAATCCACATAATCTTTAACACATGTCTCAAAAACTGCAGCAAAAGACTTAATATATATAAATAACATGAAAAATCATACATTAAATTAAAACAACTCAATTACTAAGTTTGAGTTAAATTCAGAGTTGACTATCTCGACATAAATTTTAGCAGTCTCCTATGTTTTATTGATAATTGAAAAATAATCACATGATAGACACAATTTATAAGTTGAATTAAAGATTCATACAATTCCTAGTATCACTAACCATTTATTTCATTCAAAAAATAAACATGGATTACATTTTTTTTAAAAAGTAAATATATGTAAAGTACCTAAGTATATATCCTCATGTACCTGACATATATGCAAAAGATTACGACAAAAGTAATATTCATATTCAAAAACTCCCACAATTATACATTCTTCTATCAAACATGATACGTACTTTATACATATAAAGAATGTAAATATTTTCTATATTTATAATGAAAAAATAATGCAATGAGATAAGGGAACTTAGTAGTTCTACACCACTCATTCTCAAAAGATTTAAAAATATTTTGATTTTTCATGGCACCCAAAACATACAGAAAATAAGCCCTGTAACACAATCTAAGATCCATTGGACCCTATGTATAAAAGAAAACTCTTACCTGACTATGAGGTGGTTGTCGGTCAAAGGTGGATGGATGTTAACCCAATGGTGGAGCTCCTCCCAAAGATCTTCACGGCTACAACACCTTAATCTTAGACGTGTTAAGAAATGGTGGTTGCACTTCCTTTGACAGCAACTCCACAGTCTTCACATGATGGGAATGAGGAAGGATGATGAGTTGTACTTGTAAATAGATGGAGAAGGCTTGGACAGTGATGAAGGGTTGGATATTAATAAATAAATGGAGAAGGTTGGGTTAGTGATAAGTAGTTTGAAGCCCAATAAATTTAGGTTTATATGTGAATTCTCGGTAGACGTGAGAAGAAAGAAATAAAATAATTTACCATTAATGATGATTTTGAAAAAAAAATTAAAATTAAATAAAATAAAAATATAGTTAAAGATGAAGGGGGGAGGGATTTGGATGGACATGGGTTTTGGACTTTTGCTAATTGAAAAAAAAAAACAAATAAAGGGTAAGATGGGAGACGTCTCCTACTAGAGAGTTTGATACTTGGGTACCTCACTTTTTTTAAGGGCTAAATATTTGATTATTAATAATTCATTATTAATTTTTATAAATATTAATGCTTATAAGATACCTATCTATATCTATACTACTTATAAAAGCATAGATCTTAGAAAAACTTTTGATTACCTATTTTGCCCCTATGAAAAATGAAACCTACATTCTACCTATTAATTAACTTTATTAAATTTTAGAAACTTATTAAAACTGGGTTCTCTCTTATATGCACTCTCCAATGTCTCTCTCCTATTTGCACAATGGCTCTCCTCGTGAAATTTCTCTCATCTCTTACCGTCGTTTCTAACATTACCAAATATGTGTCCTAATAATTCCTTGATTCTAAGGGTCTGTTTGGTAACCCAGAATTGAGCTAGATTTGGATCTGTAATTCTTGGAATCACAAATATGTGTGTTTGGGAGGATCGAATTCCAGAAATTATATTTCAAATTCTGTGATTTTACCAAAATTAGAAGTTTAGGGGGGAGAAGAAACTTCTAATTCCCGGAATTCTATTTCTGGATGGAGAGATTCTAGAGAATTTTTTTTGGGCTCCAACTCTCACACTCATCCTTAGGTGGACCTATAAATCAAAAATCACCAAGATTAGTTATTTGCAACCATTGGATTGGTGTCTTTCTATTTTGTTGATTTTTAACCGTATGATATCTGACAATATTTGGGGTATTTATATCCAAAGGTTAGAAAATTCTAATCAGCTTGAATTTTAGCACGCGGGTCCACCTAGGGATGGGACAAACATCCATATGGTCCGTGGTCTCTACTAATGTGCCACGTGGCTCATATGATCCATCATCGATGGATTACAAATTTGGAACCGTTTGATTGATGTCTTTTATGGGTTGATTTTTAACCGTGGGATAAATAGCATTAGTTGGGGTACGAAGATCCAAGTTGGGAGATAACTAATCTGCCTGATTTTAGTTTGTAGGTCAATCTAGGGATGTAATTAACCATTGGATTGGTATCTTTTATGAGTTGATTTTTAATCGTAGGATTTCTAGCATTAGTTGGGGTACGAAGATCCATAGCTTATAAATAACTAATCAACCTTATTTTTAGTATGTAGGCCTACATAGAGATGGGACATACGGTATTAGTGATTTGTAACCATTGGATTTGTGTCTTTTTATGGGTTGATTTTTAACTATGGGATATCTAGCATTATTTGAGGTACTCAAATATAAAGGTTAGAAAAAACTAATCAGCCTGATTTTTAGTATGTAGGTCCACCTAGGGATGAGACAAACATCAATATGGTCTATTGTCTCTAATAATGTGCCACATGGCGCACTCATAATGTGCCCCATCATTAGTGTTGATAATAGACATTCGTATTTGTTGCATTATGTGCCACTTACGCTTTAGCCATTAAGATTTTGGCACGGATTAATCAGATATAGTAAAAGTACCTCAAATATAAAGGTTAGAAAAAACTAATCAACTTGATTTTTAGTATGTAGGTCCACCTAGGGATGGGACAAACATCAATATGGTCTATTGTCTCTTATAATGTGCCACATGGCGCACTCATAATGTGCCTCATCATTAGTGTTGATGATGGACATCCGTATTTGTTGCATTATGTGCCACTTAGGCTTTAGCCATTAAGATTTTGGCACGGATTAATCATAGTAAAATAATTATTAGAATAATTTTTTTCTTTAAAGTAGCGTCAATAATAGTAAATTGACGGAGGACAAAAAAAGAACAATCATTATAACATAAAGTTCATGAAATGATATTTTTCTTATATAAATAAATGGAAAATTCAATTCGGTTAGATATCCAAACAACTAAAGTTAGAATTTATTGGGAATTCCAAGTAATTTCCACAGTGTAACCAAACACAAGAAATTTTAATTCTTCGAATTCAAATTCTTAGAAATCACAAATCCTGAAATTCTATTTTCAATTCTAAATCCATGTCTGGTTGACAAACAGACCCTAGCCGTCTATCTCTTGTGGCTGTTACAATATTGTTCACATGCAACGCACGTATACACCAACTAGTATGTTATAAATGCGTGGATCACTAAATAATGTATTTAATATACCATAGATATATTAATGTCAAAAATGTTTAACATGGTTGTAGGATTTATGATACACACTAGGGCTAGCAATGGATTGGATCAAACTCGAGATTCGATCTGAAAAACCAAGTCCGAAACTTTATTTTTCGTTATCGGATCGGTATTGGATCAATCTTGTCCCGATTCGATATATGCCCGATATCTGTACTATATATAATATTTTTTATATAGATATATATTTAATTGCATAAAAGTATTTAAATATATATTAATTAAATAAATGTTATACATGTATATATATTATATACATATGGGATCGGATCGGATTAGACCCGAAACCGATCTAATCATATTGGATCGGTTCCGGAACTGAATTTTATTGATCCGATCGGGTCCAGATCAGTTGGATTTCTTATTGAATCTATACCAAATCAGTACCAATCCGACTCGAACCCGGCCCATTGCCAGCCCTAATACACACCTTATTATTTTCATATACTTATAGATGTGATATGTACATACCCATAAAATAATTAATAAAATAGATTAAAATTTATGTAACCTAGCTACCAATAAATCTAATAATATCTAAGTGTTAATCAACACCTATGGAACTCAAAATGGCTCAAAAATTTGTGGGTCCCACCAAGTTCATGTGGACTGCACGAGAAATACCCTTAAAACTATGAAAATTCAATTATCTCATAATTGGCCAAAATTTCACGTGAATGTTCTATTAGTTATATAATCACATTTCATGAAAAAATGCGTGAAAAGAGTTTCAAATCTTCAATTTGAGTGGAAGGACCAGAATATTCCTTTAAGGGATTTGAGGGTTTTACACTCTCAAAGGGACGTTAATTAGATTTAAGTGGGCTCCACACACTCTATATACAAACAAGTGGGTCCCATATATATATATATGCTTACTATATAGAAAGTTCGTAAGGGGTGTTTGGGAACACAAAAAAGTAACTTCTTGATTTAATTAAGTCAAGAAGTTGAAAAGATAATTTAGATTGTGTTTAATTTTTAAGTTCTAATAGTAAAAAATTGACTACAAACAGAAGTTAACAAAATTGGCTTCTAACTTCATAAGTAATTACTTCTTCTAATTTTATTTCAATTTAAACACATATTTAACTAAAAACTTAAGCGAAACTTTCGTAATCTAATATTTGCCCCTTTATTCGTTTAAGATAAATTGTAAATAACCACTTCAACCATTTTTTAATGAGAAAAATATCTCTCTAAACCTTTAGTACAAATTATAAATGACCACTTTATCCTTCCGTATAAAATATTCCTTTTTCATTTTCCAAACACACTTTTACTTCTAGTATCTTCTACTACAAGTAGACATGTTTCTACTTCTTGTTCTGAAACAGGGCTAAGCAAAGATTGAAAGAGATGTAAAAAAAATCAAATAGAAAATATTTGTAGTGTTTGCTCTACCCAACCACAACAAAATATTTGTATTAGATTTTCTAAGTTATCATTAAGCAGCATAATATTTTCAGAGTTTCAAACATTTATAACTACAAATGTTTGTACAGAGACTACAGGTAAATATTTATATATTGCAAACTATACATAGAATACCAAACAGGCCCTTAGTCTTATGATTAGAGTATCCGCGGCGCGAAGAGTCCCGTTTAAATTTTCTTAAAGGTAGTTCCAAATTGATTCGTTGGTCTGATTTTCTTTTGACTTTTACGCTGTTTGTTTACTTTATCCTTTACGTACAAACTAAGCTTCCAGACAAAAAAAAAAAAAGAAAAAAAACGTGTTAGCATATGATACTGTAGCATCATCTCAAGTTTTAGTCCATTAATGGTCCTTGAGATTCCCAGCACACAAATCCCAAAAAACTAGAACACAAATCTCAAGATTACCTCGCAAGTTTCAAAGAACATCCAATGGTTTGAATGCATGGATAACGCCTTAAAGTCTCATCCTAGGGCCGACATTAAAATTTTCCTTAAAGATGAGGACCGGATCCTCTAGAGAAATCCATGAAAGTGCAGGCCTACCAAAAGAAAGCATGGTTTTGACGGGTAGTTGTGAAACAGTGCTTGCTCTCTCTCTCTATATAAAACCAGCAGACCTCTCTAAGAAGACTTAAGAGTAAGTAGAAAGAAGAAGATGTCTCACCCACCAGCACGAGATCCACATGGTCCGCACCACGGCCCACCCCACCATGAGCCACCACATGCACCCGCTCCAGGTCCTCACCATGGGCCCCCACCAACAAAACCTCACAATGAACCACCACCTCACCATGAACCAGTCCGTCCAAGTCCACCTGGACCACAGCATCATGGACCACCACCACCACGTCACTGATAGTGCCTAACTGAAGTTCACGCTGATCGATATGGTGTACTAGTGTTACAATGTGTACTACCCTGCTATGTGTAATACACGAAAATACTAAATAAAGTACTTCTTGTGGCTTCTTAACTTGAATCTTGCTTTAATTTTGCATCTTTTTATTTGTTTTCTTTCTTTCGTCTTAATCCATGGTATTAGCTTCGACAGATGGAGCCCTCTTTCATTCCTACTAACCTTATGGATGTTTGTCCCACTTTCTTGATACCCATACACCAAAAATCACCTTGATTGGCGATCTCTATCGTTTAGAAATTTAGCAACTAAAAAAAGGGCTCAAATTCGAACGGTCAAAATTCACCCCTTTAAACTGATCATATCCAACGGTTATATATATATATATAGAGAGAGAGAGAGAGATTTTGTTTTGTACACTGCTGATGAGAGACGTTCTCCAATCTCCTATAAGTTTGCCGTTCATTGAAGACCCAACTTGATTTCATTTTTGGTTGTAGCTAGCCCCTGTTGTTGTTGATGTTTTCACTCTTTACTGGAAAAAAATAAAAAATTATAGAGCTCCACTACGGTCTTTAATGGCCAAAAACAATGGGAGTGATTCTACAAATGAACCCATCAGGAAGGTTGAAGAATGGTATAGTTTTGTCTTTTAAAATAATAGAAAAATTGTTGGTCATGATGAGTCAACGATAGCCCTAAACGGACAACTCAGTCAATGTGGGTAAGTCAGCTTTTTCAAATTGTGGGGTATGTCAAATTTCCTTTTTTTTATTTTTTTTTGGTATGTGGATGTTTTTTTTTCCAAGTATGTTAAAGACCTAGCACTAGTTTTATTTTGGGTCAGGATCGGGGGACAACCCGGTCACAGCACTCAACACGAGCCACGTGACATACTATTAGAGGACGATGACCATATGGATGTTTGGCCAGCCATTCAGTGGACTGGTACACAAACAATCAGCCTGATTTGTGATTTCTAACCGATTCGATTGAAGTTATTTTCATGGGTTGATTTTAACGGTAGGAATTTGAGCATTCTTGAGTGTTATTTGGATACAAAAATCCAAAGGTTTTAAATCACTAATCAGGCTGATTTTGGTTTGTAGGTCCACCGACGGATTGGCCAAACTTCCATACGGTCATATTGAGTGCCCTCTGATCGTGTGCCATGTGGCTCGTATTGAGTGCTGTGACCGGCTTCCGTCACATCATCTTGTGACACAAGTTTTACTCCATTTGGCGTACCCCCATAGAAGATGAATCAATGGCTGTTTTTTGTGTGATGATGATCTCTATGATGAGGAGATCATCCTCACAAAAGTTCAAATCATTCCGATCGTAGACTGGTTTAGAAGTTGAAGAATTATGGACCGTCTTTTTTTTACCATGTAACTTGAAAACCACATTTGACGGGTTAGAAATTTCAGAATGGGCTGACTTTTTGTTGGGGTGATCTATATGATGAGGAGATCATCCTCACAAAAATCAGCCATTGATTCATTGTGGGTCCGCCAAAATGGTTGTCTAAAATGGTTGTCCCCCGATCTTGACCCTTTTATTTTTGCCTCTATTGGATCTACTAAAAATTGTTCAAGGATTATAGAAAAACAAGACATGAAATGCTAAGCCTGCATTGTTTGACCCAATGGCGTCAGGCAAAACAAGGGCCGTCTCAATACATTAATAGGAGGTAGAAATTTTGATTAACGGTCCTTGATTAAAGATGCTTAGGGCCTATGTCCCAATGTATTGATTAACGGTCCTTGATTCACATGACAGACTTTGCATCAAGGGTCCTTGACACATGTCCACATTAGTGATTTGAAAAGTGAAAATATCCAATGGGTTGAATTTGCTAAGTTACATTTAGGAGAAACCAATGAAATGCTGACACACAATTCCTTTTAATATATACTTTTATGTTTTTTAAATATATACGGATTATAAACTTTTCACACTTTAAATTTACCACATTTAAAAAAAAAAAACATTTCTAGCCCATGAATGCTCGATGCGACGGAACGTAAACGTTCGCCACGTATCCACTTAATTCAACCATCACGAGTAACATTCTTTTTAATCAAAACCCTCCCTTCTTGCTTCCCTCCCTTCCTCCCATTCCTCTCTATGCAAGGATTATAAGGGCGTGTTTGATTGCCAAGTGGGAAAATTGAATTTTCCATGGGAAAACACAACTGTCAATATTGTAAGATAGCCATTTTAAATTTGTATAATTTTTCCTACCAAGCCATTTAAATCTGGATAATTTTTCCTACTAAGCCCGAAATTCATTTCCCATCCAGATATGTGAGAATTCATTTTCACATGAAAATACGCCTTTATTTTCTCACATGATTGAAATATATGTTCCCAATTGCAATCAATTAGCCATTTAAGGCATTTTCCAGATGTATTTTCTCGGGAATATTTTCTGTACAATCAAACACACCCTAAGTTGCAGAATGTTTTGGCCGAAATTCATGGCAAAAGAGTTCAAAATCTGAATGTAATAGAAGAAGAATGTAAAACAAAACTAAAATGTCATTCCAACAAAGAGGGGGGAGTTCAAAGAAGCTAAAAACAATTGGGGTTTCGATCACAGATAAAGAGCTTGGGACGATAAAAGAAATAAAAATCTTTATTTTTGCAAACAGATCAAGAAGATTGGAAAAATTGTGTCTTTAGTTCTCCGCTAAATTTTATGGTGCTAGAAGATTGGGAGCTTCACCACTCTCTACACCGTCCTACTAAATTTAATGATACTTCAATATGCACATACTTATGTGGATGCGACATGAGAAACCTAAAGCAGTGTAAAATACTTAAAGGTAGGGCAACGATGCATAGTTAGCACATGTGTGACATAAGAGTCATAGGATTGGAGGTCAAGAGATAATTCCACAGGATATGATTTCTTTCAGTCTTGCTCCAATCGATGTCATTATCAGGCTGCAGCATGGTTAGAAGTCTCGGTCGATCTCTCCCATTCTGGATCGGGCGATCTAGATCATGATCGGAGCCTACCAATCTGATCCATAAAAGGATTGTCACGCCCGAGATCATTGTTTCACAAAGGAGTACCACTTTGTCTCGGGCAAAATGGGTCGATCCCAAGATTGCAAACCATGACGTCAGGGGCTTGTTATCTAGTCCATGTGGACTAGCTCTGAGCATTGAAGGGGTATTTTAAGGGATTTTATTCAAAAAGAGGGATTTTGTTTTGTAATTAAGGGGTTTTAATTCGACATATCCGTCATAAATGACATCGGTCTGAGTTTTATTAGCCTTCTCTTTGTTCTTCTATTTTGCCATTAGAATTTAATTTTAATGCCTTTTACGTTGGAATTTTAATGCATTATACTTATTTCGGAAAATTTCTTAAAAGAAAAAAAATTTAAATGTATTTACAAAAACAAAAAAAACTTTATGACATTTACAAAAACAAGTAACTATTAACTAAACACCCTTTGAAAGGTGTCTCTCCCATAAAAGTTAAATCTGAAAAGGGCTGACAATGACACAAATTAAAGCTGAAAGGGGGTGTTTGCCCATAGAGAAGTCAAACTTCAGTCACAATACGAGCCACGTGGCAAACTCTAAGTGGACGCTGACCGTATGGATGTTTGGCTAATCACTATGTGGACTTACACACCAAAAATAGACATGATCAGTGGTTTATAAGCGTTGGAATGAAGTTATTTTCATGGTTGATTTTAACTATAGGAATTTGAGTAATGTTGGAGTGCAAAGATCCAAAGGTTGTAAATTACTAATCAGGCTGATTTTTGGTTTGCAGGTCCACTGAGGGACTGGACGGTCAGCGTCCACAAAGAGTGTGCTAAGTGGCTTGTATTTGTGACGGAAGTACTGCTGATATCCATCTCAAAATTTTCACTACTCTGCAATTTAGAGGAGAAATCGAGTTGGATTGGATTTATTTTCATGGGGTGATTTTAACCGTGAGATTAATTTTGAGCATTATTGACCGTTATTTGGGGTGCAAATAACCAAAGGTTTGAAATCACTGATAGGCTGATTTTTTTGTAGGTCCAGCTAGGGATTGACAAAACTACCATACGGTCAGAGTCCTCTAAGAATATGACACGTGGCTCATATTGTGGGCTGTCATAAAAGTTTTACTCTTTCTAATACATATGTCATCAAAGTTTTTTTTTTAACTTTATGCTGTTTGTATACTTTATCCTTTACGTACAAACTAAGCTTCCAGACCAAAAAGTGTTAGAATATGAGTACTGTATCATCGTCATCTCATGGCTCAGTCCATTAATCGTCCAACCACACAAATCTCAAAGACCATCTCACAAATTTCAAAGAACATCTAATGGATTTGATCGCATTGATAAGGCTCTAAAGTTTCATCCTAGGGCCGACACTAAAATTTTCCTTAAAAGAGAAGGACTGGATCCTCTGGAGAAATCCATGAAATTGCAGACCTACCTAAAGAAAGCATGGCTAATTTTGACGGACACGGACTATCTCGCAAATTTTAAAGAACATCCGATGGTTTGAACCCACGGCTAAGGCGCTAAAGTTTCATCTAATGGCCGACATTAAAATTTTCCTTCAAAGATAAGGACTGGATCCTCTAGAGAAATCCGTGAAAGTGCACACCTACCAAAAGAAAGCATGGTTTTGACGGGTAGTTGTGAAAGAAGATGTCTCACCCAACACCACAAGATATACACGGTCCGCACCACGGACCACCCCACCACGAGCCACCCCATGCACCGGCTCCAGGTCCTCACCATGGGCCCCCACCACTGAAACCTCACCATGAACCACCACCTCACCATGTACCAGTCCGTCCAGGTCCACCAGGACCACAGCCTCATGGACCACCACAACCACCACGTCACTGATCATGCCCAACTGAAGCTCATGCTGATCCATATGGTGTACTAGTGTTACAATGTGTACTACCTATTTGAATCTTTCTTTAATTACTTGGCATCTTTTACAATGTGTATTAGCTTCGAGAGAAAATATTTGCTGTCCCTAAGGGCCTTACAAATTTTAAAGTCTCCCTGCTCCCAAAATACCCAAAATACCAGATGGAGCCCTCTTTCCTTCCCAGCCACTAACCTTATCGATGTTTGTCCCACTTCTTGATGAACCCATACACCAAAAATCACCTTGATTGGTGATCGATCTCTAGCGGTTAGAATTTAAGCAACCAAAAAAACAGCTCAAAATCCAACCGTCAAAATTCAGCCCATTAAAATGGTCCAATCCAAGGGCTAAAAATCACCAATTAAAATGATCTTTTTTTGTGTATTGGTCCACAAATTAAGAGGTGAGCCAAACATGCATGGATCTATAGGCCACATGGTATGGGCAAGTACACGGGCACTTAGCTTCGAAGTTAAAAGGATTTGTTTGCTAGAGAGAGAATGAGAGAGATTGTTAGATGTTGAACTTGTATTCGAGGGAGTTGCCAATGCAAATCTCCTTTGTGCACAGATTTTTTTTTTAACTCGGCATTTTTTTGGCTCTACTGGGTCTAATAAAAATAGTGGAAGGATTATAAAAAATCCAAGACGAATTCCTTCCGAAGAGGCTGAAGATGTTGTCGCCGGAACTCCGACGACGAACCTCGTAAATGCTCTCTCTTTTTATTTGCTTTATTTCTCTAATGTATAAATCTCTTATATTTTTTTGTGGTGTGTCGATTTGACCAAGATCTGACGGGAAGACCCGATTGACCCACCAGACCAAGGATCTGCCAGATGTTATAATGTCCCTGTTCGCCCATCAGGTTGGGGAAGGGAGAGCTGTTGGGGGAGACCAAGGGGGGTGAGAGAATCATTTGCCTATTGTTTACCGTCATATTTTGGTAGCAAACATTAGACCACTTTTTTGGCAAAAAATAATTGGGTCTAATGCAAATATTTGTTGGATGTTGTGCCACCAAGCAACACGCAAATGTCACAAACTTGGTCTAATTATCAAATTCATTGTATCTTTGATTTCAGTGCTCGCCTTAATTTTGAATATTTAGTAGGGGCCTTTAGTAAATCTTGTCTGATCACTGATCATCCACAAGAATCACAACGCGTGCATTTTGTAGGGGCAAAACACCGCAAAGTTCTCGGCAGTATCCAGGTGCTTTTTTGCTTTTATATTAAAAATATTAAAAAGAAATCTTCAAAAACACTCACCTGGGTACGTGGCAAAAAGAACTAGGGTATGTCCTGTCCCCTGTGCCAAATCATTTTTATCTCCTCTCGTTAGTGGTCCCCTTGTTTATCTCATGGCTATCATCTCTTAGATTTGTTGGTCTGATATTTTTTCACTTTATGCTGTTTGTTTTTACTTTATCCTTAACGTACAAACTAAGCTTCCTGGACGAAAAGTTTTAGGATCGTCCTTAGGATGAAACTGTAGCATCGTGATCTCAATGACCAGTCCATTGATGGTCATTGAGATTCTCACCACACAAATCCCAAAAACCAAAACATTAATGCCACAGAATAGGACTACGTGTTACATTTTCATCCTGGGGCAGATACTAAAAGAAAGCATGGTTTTGGGCCAGATGGATCATCTAGAGAAATCCATGAAATTTAGGTGCACACCTACCAAAAGAAAGCATGGTTTTGGGCCTTTTGGCTGGTAGTTGTGAAACAGTGCACACCCTCTATATAACCAGCAAATCTCTGTAAGAAGACTTGAAGAGTAACGAGAACGAAGAAGAAGATGCCTCACCCACCACCACAAGATCAACATGGTCCGCAGCACGGACCACCCCAGCATGAACCACCGCATGCACCTGGTCCAGGTCCTCACCATGAACCACCTCCACCAAAACCTCACCATGAACCACCTCCACCTCACCAGGCACCACCACCTCCAGGTCCTCCTGGACCACAGCCTCACGGACCGCCACCACCACGTCACTGATCGTACCTTGTTGAAGTTCTTGCTGATGGATATGGTGCATGCAGAAGTGTTACAATGTGTACTACCTATCCTGTGTAATACATGGAAATACTAAAATAAAGTACTTGTTGTAGCTTCGTAACAATTTTGATTTAATTTTGTATTTTTTTCTTTGTTTTCTTTCCTTTCGTCTTAGTCCATAGTATTAGCTTCAAAGTTAAAGGGTTTGCTTACAGGTTTGAGAGAGAGAGAGAGAGAGAGAGAGATCTTGTTAGATGTAGCTCGGGAAGATCGACTGTTAGGGAAAGGCGAAACAACTATGTATACCAACGGGTCGTCGGGATAATATAATACGTGCGTGGGAACACATTATCCGCTGACAGTGGTCCATTCATAAGTGGATTTACAGACCAAAAATCAACCTGATTAGTGATTTATAACCGTTGATTTGAGTCTTGTCATCAGGGCGTCTTAATACAAGTTGAGGCCTTAGGCGAAAACTTTAAATGGGGCTTTTTCTTTTTTTTCAGAAATACCCCTAAACCTAAGTGAGAAGATGTCCCTTGAAAAATGTGTTATTTCAATGGTTTCAAAAAAAATATATAAATTAAAAACACGTTTTTCAAGAAGAATTCAACAGTGGATACATTGTTTGCATACTCTTGAGTCTGAAAACATTTGTAGACTAGATTTGTCTGGCTGTAGCATAGTCTTGTGTGATGGAGGGGCCTGACGTAAATGGACAGCTGGGGCCTTTTCATAAAAAAAATATTAAAAACATTTGAAAATTTCTGAAATTTGGGGGCCTTACCTGTGGGGGCCTTAGGCAACCGCCTCATCTGCCTAATGGTCAAGCCGGGCCTGCTTGTCATGAGTTAATTTTCAACCATATGGATTCTAGCATTATTTGAGAGTACTCAGATTCAAAGGTTAGAAATAACTATTCCTGTTGATTTTTGATAGGTTGGTCCAGCTATGGATGGGACAGACATCCATTGGTTAGTGGTCTCTGAGAAAGTGCCACGTGGATCTTACTGGTGTCCATCATTAACGTTGATGGACGGGATGTGGGTCATCCAAGAATTGTTAGTCTTTTGTCTTATTTTCTCCCAACGCATGTCACGGTTTGAGAACTTGCAAAGAGTAAACCTTCCATGACACCTGCGGTTGCTGCTGACTGAAGCCAATATGAGCCACGTGGCACATTCTTAAGAGGACAGTGACCGTATAGATGTTTGTAAAATCACTAGGTGGACCTACAAACCAAAAATCAGCTTGATTAGTGATTTAAAACCTTTGGATCTTTGTACGCAAATAATGCTCAAATTCATACGGTTAAAATCAACCCATGAAAATAAGTTCAATCCAAAGCTTAGAAATCACCCATCAGGTTTATTTTTGGTTTGTAGGTCCACCTAGTGATTTGTCAAATATCCATACGGTTTGTGTCCTCTTAAGAATGTGCCACGCGCCTCACAATGGCTGCAGTCAGTGGCGTCGCTGACTACGTGCCATCCAAGGTTTACTCGTTTGCAAGGAGTCCACCTATGCTAACAACAGTGTAAGCGAAGCCGCTAACTATCACAGAGTTGTCGGCACGTACCCCCGCTGAGTGCTGTTTGGTACGTGCCGAAGAACTCTGAGGTAGTCCGGGGCTTCGATGAGACTCCGGTAAAGGCGGACTCGTTTGGAAACTAGGTGGGATTAAATCTGACCCGACCACTACCTGACCAGCCACAATATAAGCCACGTGGCAATTTCTTAGAGGACATAAACCGTATAGATGTTTGGCCAATCCCTAGGTGGACCTATAACCCAAAATCAACCTCATCAGTGATTTTTAAGCGTTAGTTGAAGTCATTTTCATGGGTTGATTCTACCGTTGGAATTTGACCACTATTTATCATTATATGGGTACAAAGATGATCCCACTAGTTTTTAAATAACAATGCATTAATTTGTTTAGCAACGCACACGCATTGATACGAAAGTGCTCAACTTCGTCAGTTTTTGTGCGTTTAGTTGGATTAAGTTGTGCGCATTTACAACTTGCGTAAGGCTCTATGTGCGCCAAGGCATGTGTTGCAATGTTCACCCCCAAGAATCAATCAATGTGAGCCGATAATATTGGTTCAATATATATGCACACATGATATTATTATGCATCATGCCGCGATAAACCTTAATACATAACACGTGGCGAGTGAGTGGGCAGTGAGAGCCTACGTGGAACATGGGACTCACAAGATTTTGGGCCATATAATAACATGTGGGCCCACTTGGCATGTGGGGGCCATGACAATCTCAGTTGACGAAGGCCCAAATTGTTATGTATGTCCTTGAACTGATATTTTTGTTTATGTGTGTGGGGATTGGAATTTTCATGGGTTGATTTTAACCGTGAGAATTTGAGCATTATTGACAAATATTATTTGGAGTACAAGGATCCAAAGGTTTGAAAATCACTAAACAAGCTAATTTTTGGATTGTAGGCCCACCTAGGAATTGGTCAAACACCTATATGATCAGTGCCCTCTAAAAATGTGCCACGAGGCTCATGTTGTGGGCGGTCAGTGGCTTCGCTAACTGTTGGTGGTCAGCAAAGTTTACAGAATTTTATTGAGCGAAAACTCGTGGGGAGATGTGGAAGTGGCAATATAGTTGGACCTTTTTGGCTTGCCACCTCAAGTCCTACATGTCAAGAACTAGTAGTGGCCCGTGCCCACGGCACTCTCCGACAAAGCATTGGCCAAAATCGGGTGCAAGTGGCTTAGATCCCCCATCCATTTGGGATGATAAGATCTCGGCCATCCTTTGTAAAGCCGATAAGAAGGGGGGATAAGTGACTTCTCTGTTTTGTTATATAGATGTATAGTGGGTGGCCCGTGCCCTCAGCACTCCCCTACAAAGCATTTCCCAAAATCAGGTGCGAGTGGTTGAGATCCATAGTCCATTTGGGGAATAAGATCTCGGCCATCATTTGTGAAGCCGACAAGAGGTGTATAAGTGGGGAGACAATTTCCCTGTTAAATTAATCCAACTGTCTAAATTTTATTTTATATAAGGGTTGATATAGGCCCTTGGATATATGAAGCCTATAAGAGGGGGAGACAACCGCTGTGTTTTGTTATATAGACTAGTGAATGCCCCGCCATCGACACTCCTCGACAAAGAATTTGCCAAAATTAGGTGAGTGGCAGAGATCCACCACCCATTTGGGGGATTAGATCTCGGCCCTTCTTTGTTGATGCCTATAAGAGGAGGTATAAGTGGGGAGACAACAACTGTGTTTTGTTATATAGAATAGTAAATGGCCCGTGCCCACGGCACTCCCCAAAAAATGGGTGCCTTCGGCAGTCAAACAGTATAACATATTGGGGGCATTTTCGTTATTTCCGTTATAACAGATTGTAACTCACATAGGCAAAAAACGGAAAATAATGGAAAGGAACGGAAAATAATGGTGCTAAAATTAAAATTTTGATTTTTAAATATTCACTAAAATTTATAACAGAATATAACTGAAAAATAACATAAATAACATGTTTTTTAACAAATGTTTTTCAAAAAATAACGGTCGTTATTTTCGTTATAATGGGAATATAACAAAAAAGAATGGTGGTTATTTTCTGAGCGTTAAAACGGTACATATATAACATAACGAGGGAGGTCCATACCCATTATAACAGCCGCTATTTATAGCGTACACCAAATCTCTTTACTTTTGGACCCCATGAACCCTATTTATGTTCGACACATATTTGGTGGACGTACACCAAATTCAAGTTTATATAGTAAAGTTTCAAATTTCTCTGAAAATCATAGCATGAGGCGAATAAATGAGTGGGAGTGAGTGGTGATATCCGACCGTCTAACATTAGATGGATGGATTTGATCTCAACCACTCTTTATCTTATGAAGTCGGATAAGAGAAGGGATAAGACAACTTCCATGTTTTGTTATATAGATAGTGGGTGGCTCGTGGCCACGGCACTATCTGACAAAGTGTTAGCCAAAATTGGGTGTGAGTGGTTGAGATCCACCATCAATTTGGAGGATAAGATCTCAGCCACACTTGTTGAAACAGAATAAGATAAGATAAGAGATAAGACAATTTCCCTGTTTTGTTATATAGACTAGTTTGCCAAAATCGGGTGTGAGAGGATGAGATCTACTGTCATTTGGGGGATAAGATCTCGGCCATTCTTTGTTGAAACAGATAAGAGGGGGTATAAGTGGGGAGACAACTTCCCTGTTTTGATATATAGACTAGTAGGTGCCCCGCGCCATCAGCACTCATCGACAAAGATTTTGCCAAAATCATATGTGGTTGAGATCCACCGTCCATTTGGGGGAGGATTAGATCTCAGCCCTTCTTTGTTGATGCCTACAAGAGGAGGTATGGGGAGACAGCCACTGTGTTTTGTTATATAAAATAGTAAATGGCCCGTGCCCACGGCACTCTCCGACAAAAGCGTTTGCAAAAATTGGGTGCCTTTGGCACTCAAACGGTATAACGGACTGGGGCATTACCGTTTTTTCCATTATAATGGTTATAACGAAGTGTAACGCACAGAGGGAGAAATGAAAAATAACAGAAATAACAAAAAATAATGGTGTTGAAATTGAAATTTTGAATAAATTGAGGTCAAATGAGGTGGATTGAGTGGCTGAAATCTAACCGTCCACATTAGGTCGATGGATTTGATCTTAACCACTCTTTATCTAACCATCCACATTAGATGGATGGATAAGATAAGAGAACACAACTGAGTTGTCTTGTTATATGCATGGATGGCGTGTGCTCGCGGAACTTTCCGACAAAGTGTTTGTCAAAATCGGGTGGGAGTTAATTTCAGCCATCGATGTATAAGATAAGAGGGGGTATAAGAAAACCACAGTCACTTGTTATATTGATAGTAGGTGGCCCGTGCCCTCGGCACTCCCCGTCAAAGCATTTGCCAAAATTAGGTGTGCGTGGTTGAGATTCACTGTCCATTTGGGGGATGATCTCAGCCCTTCTTTGTTGAAACATATAAGAGGGGGTATAAGTGGGGAGACAACTTCCCTGTTTTGTTATATAGACTAGTGGGT
Organism: Euptelea pleiosperma; assembly: GCA_035048495.1. NCBI lineage: Eukaryota > Viridiplantae > Streptophyta > Magnoliopsida > Ranunculales > Eupteleaceae > Euptelea > Euptelea pleiosperma. The sequence goes on from CM068549.1 coordinate 18,534,187, forward strand.
GCCCCGTGCCATCGGCACTCCTCGACAAAGAATTTGCCAAAATCAAGTGAGTGGCGGAGATCAACCGTCCATTTGGGGGAGGATTAGATCTTGGCCCTTCTTTGTTGATGCTTATAAGAGGAGGTATAAGTAGGGAGACAACCAATGTGTTTTGTTATATAGAATAGTTAATGGCCCATGCCCACGGCACTCTCCGACAAAAGCATTTGCAAAAATTGGGTGCCTTCGGCACTCAAACGGTATAACGGACTGGGCGTTACCATTTTTTCCTTTATAACAGCTGTTATAACGGATCGTAACGCATAGAGGGAGAAATAGGAAAATAACAGAAATAACAAAAAATAATGGTGTTGAAATTAAATTTTGAATAAATTGAGGTCAAATGAGACAGATTGAGTAGCTGAAATCTAACAATCCACATTAGATCGATGGATTTGATCTCAACCACTCTTTATCTAACTGTCCACATTAGATGGATGGATAAGATAAGTTAAATACAACTGAGTCGTCTTAATATATGCGTGGGTGGCCCGTGCCTGCTGCACTTTCCGACAAAGTGTTTGTCAAAATCGGGTGGGAGTTAATATCAACCATCGATATGAAGCATAGTGGATCTCAACCACTCATTATTGAAACCATATAAGATAAGAGGGGTATAAGAAAACCACAGTCACTTGTTATATTGATAGTGGGTGGCCCGTGCCCTCGGCACTCCCCGTCAAAGCATTTGCTAAAATCAGGTGAGTGATTGAGATCCACCGTCCATTTGGGGGATAAGATCTCGGCCCTTCTTTGTTGAAACAGATAAGATGGGGTATATAAGTGAGGAGACAACTTCCCTGTTTTGTTATATAGAATACTCCACCATTCCAATAAAGAGGTGTGATGAGTTGCTCCCAACAATTTTGACTGTGTAAAAGCCCATTATCATCTGGGGGGGAGGGGGCCTCATATACGAAAGATGTTCGTGCAAGTTGGGCAGGTTCAAGCGTGATAGCTAAAGCCCATCTTTGACTTGATCTTGCGAGGGCATGAGTAAGACAACAACATTGATCTTGGTCAATATGAAACACATGAATGATTTTTTTCTATTATAATTACCAAATCATCATCTCAATCTCCTTATTGGAAAACTCAAACTACGACTCTAATGAACCTCAAAATTCTTTGTTCAATCTCCTTTAACAGATGCTTTTATACCCTAAAAATGATGATTAGTGGGGAATCAAAAATAAATTACCCAACCAATTTAAAAGGGCATCGACCCCATTTTAAAATTATTAGTGGGCACCACCAATGTTTAAAGGCACCCCATCCAAAAATAAAAGTACTGCACTTCGTCTTCTTCCTCCTAACCGTCGACTCTTACGCCATCTTTTCCAACACCGTCGATGCCCTGCAACACCGCTCGGCGACATTATACTTACGTTGGCAACACTGTCCAGCAACACTACATCGTCCGGCTGCCATTCCAACGAGTTAAACCTTTTTTTAGTTTGATTTTCAACCGTTCTCTTAGTAATGAGCTTAAAAGATTAATTTACAACCGTTCTCTTCGAAATGATCCCATTGTTTTTTATTTGTTTTATCATCTGGAAAGCAGAAAATATATATCCATTTTATAAAACATCTAGTGTTTGATAAAATGCTTCAAAGAACTTGATAAAAGCAATATATATATATATATATATATATATATATATATAAATGACTAATGGACGTGAGGACCACATGTAGATGAGTTCATGGCTAATTTTTGGTGATGATATTCTTCTCAACATGTATATTAACTTCACAAAAAATCAACCCATTCCAACATTTGTAGCCTTGTGAAAAGTGGATTGCAAATTTAAAATTTTGGAACATCTATTTCTACCGTTAGATTTAGGTCCATATTTGATAGGGTCAGAAAAATTAAAAATTACTGATTTTTGTTGAGGATGATCGTCCTCGCCAAAAATCAGCTCTTAACCCATCTACATATGGGCCCCATGTCCATTAGTAATCTATTAGTAAGAATAGCATGGGTCATTCTATCCAAGCACCTATTCCAGTACATAGCATGTGAATGTACAAGGGTTGGACCTGGTGAGATGAGTTTTAAACCTAAGAAAACCCACTACATAGCATCCAATCGACAGGGTTAGAATTATTTGGAAATTATAGTTGGTTGAACTCTACCAAAATTCGTTAAGAAATGTCAGTGACATCCAACTGACATCACTTAATTAGCTTCACTTGGATCCAACCAACACTAAAAAAACTCAGGCTTTCTTAATGTCGGTTGGATCCAACCAAACCAAAACCCTTGTTGCAACATGCCACCGTCCAAGGATCATCGCTCGTCACTGCCACCGCCACTTGCCGCCACCCTCTGCCACTTGATCGCCATCGGTATTTCTTTGATTTATTACTCTCTCTCTCTCTCTCTCTCTCTCTCTCTCTCTCTCTCTCTCTCTCTCTCTCTCATCTTTCTACTCATCATCTCTCTCTGAGCTCTTCAAACTATTTCTCTACCTCATGTATTTTCCCAAATCCACTGTACATATCTGCAATCGGAGTACCAACTAAAACACCCAAGGTCATACCATTTTTAATGGCTGAGCATGAAGCATACTACCATAACTAGGACCTGTCATACCACCACACGATGCCAGACCAACTGCAAATGTATGCTCATTCAATTCTATTCCACTTTGTCTCAAAGAGTAGAACTTAGGGCTGCTACTTAGGCGGGCTCAACCCGAGCCTGACGAGTTGAACCCGACATTAGGGTTGGGTTGGGTTAGCCCTTTTAGAACTTGGGTTGGGCTTGGGCAGGATTTTTGGTAACCCGGTCAAATTGGGTTGGGTTAGGGTTGAGGCTTGGCCCAACCCAAACCCAACTTACAAACTATATATATATATTAGTTTTGGGTCAAGATCGGGGGACAACATTTTTGACAACAATTTTGGAATCAATAGCTGATTTTTGGTGAGGATGATCTCCTCATCATATAGATCACCCCTACGAAAAAATCATCTTATTTTGAAATTTCTAACCCCATCAAATGTGGTTTTCAAGTTAACGATAAAAAATAGTCCATAATTCTTCAACTTGTAAACCTGTCTACGAATATCATATTGATTCGAAGTTTTGTGAGGGTGATCTCCTCACTGTAGAGACCATCCTTGCCAAAAATCATCTCATTCCAATATTTCTAATTTATAAATTGGCCGACGCCAATTTTTGTTGTAAAAAATGTTGTATGAAATTGTTGTCCCCCGATCCTGACCCATTAGTTTTACCGACAAATATCCACACTGAGATTTTGGATACCCCGTCATTTGTTCTTATCACCCCCCTTTCTCTTAATTCCCCTCACCAATTTATGAAAATCTCTAATTGCCCCGTGGGCCCATCGAAATCTCTTATCACCCCTCCCCCCAAGTGAAACATGAAAGTAATTGTAGGGGTTTTACCCTTTCTCACTTGGTGATCGTGAAAACATAACTTCCTTTGTCGTCGAAGACAAGCGTGTCTGTGTGTGCGCCTCCTGCATCCCTGTTATCGCCATTAACGTTACGTAAGCCTCGTGCATCTCGGTGGAGAAACGCTTCGACAAGCCGGAGAGTGGAGGCACCTCTCGTTAAGCAGGTACTTATCGTTGTTCGGACCGAAAAATCCGAACAATGTTTTACTGTTCAGACTGTTAAGTCCGAACAGTGAATGATTGTCCAGACTTAGTAGTCCGAACAATCAATTCAAAGACTATGAACGAGATTGCACGAGAAAAAAAAATCACAATGTATCATTCCGGTGAAATTACTAGAAATTTTTCTTAGAATGGTTTCGGAAATGCAGTTAGAATGATTTTGTCGATTAAAAAAAATTGAATTCAAATACATACATCTATTGATTACTCCATTGATTGCTTTACTCAAAAGTTCCTAAATGAGAGTTGTAGAAGATGTAAAATATAACCTTAGAATCATTTAAGTATTCTTCCTTTGCTTTTTCAATAGCCTCCCTTGCTTTGAAATAGTATCCCTTGCTCTCTCCTGTGCTCTAACAGTTTGAATTTTAGAGGGGATGAGTAGAAATAGAAAGGGGTTGATTAGATAAGCAAATGGGGTAAAGTTGGTATTTTATATATCTTGTGGATGGAAGATAAGAGAAAACACATGAGATATAAAAGTCATTTTAATTATAGTTTAAGTGGTGGGTAAAAAGAGAAATTGACGGGGTATCCAAAATTCGCCTTATGACAAATGCAGCAGCAACCCATGGATGTTTATCCTTAGTAACTACAACCTTTGTGTGATATTATCAAATGTCTTTGAAACTACATTTTGGCATTTTATGTGATCGGTTGATAGTAAAAATATAGTATTTTTCTCCAACGATTGTTTTTTGTATTTCTTTAGTGACTTTTATCATGCACTTGAGTTAATGAACTTTTTCGTTATTATGAAAATATCATGTTTTCTTTCACCAGCTATGGAAATGAAGTTATGCTATTATTTAGTGATTAGCACAACGGCTATTGTATTGACCGATAAATTATTTTAATATGAAAAAATTTAACAATATTTTCAACCAATAAAAAAATTAAGAAATTGACCAACCCGACTAACCCGACCCCAACCCTACGGGTTGGGGTTAGGGTTGAAAAATCTAGGCCCGACCTTGGGTTGGGTTAGGGTTGACAGCCTTTAAGGTTGGGTTGGGCTAGGGTTGACCTCCAACCCGACCCAACCTGCCCGAGTTGCAGCCCTAGTAGAACTGCCTCAGAGCCTTCCCAATCGGGCTGGATTCTCGGGCCTGACCTTGGGTTGGCTTCTGGATTAGAACTGAAACAAACATGAACCGGACCACGTACATAATAGGTTATTGGACCTGACTGGCCTGCTGGCCCCTTTTATGGGTTTCATAATAGCCCGTTACTATCTGACGTTTGTTATAAATCAGCTGCCAAGTTCTGAAATTGTGCTGGTCATTGACTCCCATCAAATCAACACTCTGTGGAAACGTTCCAAACAGCCCTAAATCTTATCGGTGCGTTTGGCTGCAAGGATATATGGTAAAGATTTCTCCGAACAAGCGCCTTCAAGTTCTAGTTAGTAGAGAGCAAGTTTTTTCACTGCACTTATTTCCGCTACAGGTAGAAAAGGTGCTGTTTTGTGGATAGCATATTCCTCATTCCCTATTCCAACACGACTGAGACAATCCTAACCTCTTATCCTAAACTGACCTTGCATCCAAACATGCCAATTTATCATCTGTTTTGTAATAATTTAATGGAATCATGGTGGGTGGTGGCTTCTCAGTCCTTCCTAATCCACGTTTGATAGTTTTGACTTTTGACTTTGTTTATTGGGTGACCAAGATAAAAAAATCTAACTGGCGCACATTAGTTCTGGTCACACAGTTTAAGAGAAATATGTATCTACAAAGCGGCGCATTTTAAGTCAATTCTCAATGTTATCACTAAAATACGCGTAAGGAGGAAAGAATCTAAAGAAACGTTAGTCGTCAGCCATTTTAACTACTCGTCCAGCCGAGCTGACGAAGAACAGAGAAAATAAAGGAAGAAGAAAACCAACAGAGAAGAAGACTACTTCCTCTGTAAGTAGGGAGAGAAAGAAAGAGTAGAGAGAGAAAGTAGAGAAAGATGGGGTGTGAGAGCGTCTTCTACACCCTCCTCATAACCTTCTCAGTAGCTCTGATAACATACAACATAATTATCTCTGCAAATGCTCCTCTCAAACAGGATTTCCCTGGCCCTGGAAATCCATCATCATCATCTCCTCGTCTCTTCTCGGTAGATCCCATCATTAAGATGCCAGTTGATCCATCGAAATCCACGTCAAAAAAGAGGCTTTTCCACACAGCCGTCACGGCGTCGGATTCAGTTTACAACACGTGGCAGTGTAGGATCATGTACTACTGGTTCAAGAAGTTCAAGAACGGACCGAATTCTGAGATGGGTGGGTTCACCAGGATCTTGCATTCGGGGAAGCCTGATAAGTTCATGGATGAGATCCCCACTTTTGTTGCCCAGCCCCTCCCTGCAGGAATGGATCAGGTATTACTCTGTTTCCCTTTTTTTTTTTCAAGTTGTTTCTTTAACTGGGTTTATGTTATAGATTATGAATTTTGAGGATTTCGGTTCATTTTTTTGGAGGGTACTATAGATTTTGTTTTTCTTAAGAAATTAGGAAATTTTGAGAATTTGGGTCTTTTTAATGAAATTAGGAATCTTTGAGAAGTTGGGTTCTGGCTCTTCTGGGATTCCTTTTTAATGCATTTTTATTTTGTTGGGTTATCAATTAAGGAATTTTTTTTTTTTGAATTAGGAATTTTAATTGGTTTAAGTTAGTTCTAGATTATGGGTTATGAAGAGTCTATCATGGTTCTTTTTATTTCATAGTTCTGTTATGATGTGTTTGATGTTGAGAGTTATGGATTTTGGATGGAAATTTTCAATTTTTATCTTTGTTTCTTTAGGATAAAGGGACTTTTAATGGATTTTCAGACCTCCTTAATCAAACAGAACATGAAACAAAATTGTTCAGACAAAGTGACCTAAAGAGGCTCTGCTGGAAATTCTGAAAGAATCAGTAACATTTTTTAGATGGGAAGTGATCGGGTGGCCACTATTTACTCATTTCGATGCCCCCATTCAAGTAATTAAACTTAACCACGATGAGAGGGTAGAAAGGGGTTGAGTGGACCTAAACCACTTTCACCATTTGAGATTGAATCTGAGGCCTAAGCCATGCATTCATGAACCTTTTTAATATCATTCTTGAAGACTATGATTCACCCACTTGAGCTCTTCAGTGCTTCACTTATAAGCTCAATCAGATTACTAGCCAGAGAACTTGAAGAGAAAGGAGATTTCACTTTCAGTTCAATGGGCAAAGAGCAGAGCAGGAGTGTCTTTTGCATAATTTAATATACTTGATACGCTGGAAATTATCAAATGCTTTTAAGGGATAATCAGTTTAAACAAGGCTTGTAGTCTTTTAGAATTGTATGCTTTCTGTATTGATGATTAAGATTGGAAATCTTTTTTCGTTAAAGGCTATCTCATCTTTCAATTTCAGGGGTATATAGTCCTCAACAGACCTTGGGCATTCGTACAGTGGGTTCAGAAAGCCAACATTAAGGAAGAGTATGAAACATTTGATCCCTTAGTTAATGTGGAAGATGAGTCCTTGTTCATTTTCTTTATTCAGTTAGATTGTGCCTTAAAACTCATGACATCTATGCTAATTTTGTACTCAGTTATATACTGATGGCGGAACCAGACCATATCATAGTCAAGCCCATTCCAAATTTATCGAGAGATGGGCTTGGAGCTGCATTCCCTTTCTTTTATATTGAACCCAAAAAGTATGAGTCCACTCTCCGAAAGTTCTTTCCTGAGGATAAGGGACCTATCACCAACATCGACCCCATAGGGAATTCTCCCGTCATTGTCGGGAAGGTGTGTAATTCATCTATGCGGCTCATTACAAGAGGGGAGTTTCTTTTGAATTTCCGTTGTGTCTTGATTTTTGTGTCGAATGGTTTTAGGCATCTCTAAAGAAGATTGCTCCCTCATGGATGAATATTTCCTTGGCGATGAAGAAGGATCCCGAAGCAGATAAAGCATTTGGTTGGGTACTTGAGATGTAAGGATTTCACATAACTAAACCCAATACGGTGTTTATCTTACACCATACTCTTGACCTGTTTTATGTTCTCATTTTCTTTATCGTCAATATGCAGGTATGCTTATGCTGTTGCATCTGCTCTGCATGGTGTGGGTAACATCTTGCATAAGGATTTCATGATTCAGGTGTGATGAGATTGTCTTTCAGTTTTTCATTTTCCTTCTAAAACAATAAATGAGGGCGGTCAACTGTGAACCTAAACCAAGTTGACAACTTATGTTAGCATTTTCAGCCATCAATTGGTGTTAGGCACCAATTCTGAGATGTGTTTTGAAGTTTCTGAGGATTTGTGTCTTAACACCAAAGGATGTTGTAAAAGACTGGTATAAGTAACTAATCCTATTTAGGATTGTTTAGGGTTTATGTACATTAAACTTATTGCAGCTTTATATCTCAAGATTGGCAACCTCGATATTTTTAGGTTGAATATGCCTGTATAATATGAGTTTCCATTGCTTTAATCTTGCTTGTTTCTTCTTTCTGACTGTTAACTAACCGGCATTTGCCTGGTTTTGTGAAATATAAGCCTCCGTGGGATACAGAAATCGGCAAGAAGTTCATAATTCATTATACTTATGGATGTGACTATGATATGGAGGTACTCCTTGGTTGCCGAACTTTCTTATACTGTTTTTTCTAGGTGCAAAGTTCTTAGAAGCCATATTTGAATTAAAGAAAAAAAAAAGTGTTCCACCTCTTCCACTGGATGAACTGTTGTGCAACCTATTTTCTGGTATATACAGCGAGTATTCAGCGGATAATGACCACATTGTTATTCTGTGATTTTCAGGGTAGGTTGACATATGGAAAGATTGGAGAATGGAGGTTCGACAAAAGATCGTACGATCAAACCCCACCTCCAAAAAACCTTCCGTTGCCTCCGCCTGGTGTCCCAGAAAGTGTGGTATGGTTCTAGTAACTTTAATCCTAGCTTTGCTGCATTTGGATGAGACCAAGAATACAACATAGATGAGGAAAGGGTAGTTTCTGTTGTGTAGAGAGCATGCCCTTGTCAACTTGTTTAATTTTTATGTCTATTTCTATCCTTTTCAGGAATTTTGGCTTTAAGTGGTGTGTATAGTATTATTATGAACTTAAGGCCCAGGCTCGGGATAGACTTCCTTCCCTAATTTTGATGTAAACCACTCTGGCAATAATACACTTGGGTATGTCTAAATTTGGTCCAGAATAGCTCTCATGAGCCGAGGAACGGATGTGACTCTTGGATGCTTGACCATTAGTTTTTTGCTGAATTATTGTGAACAATTTGTGAATGAATTTTTAAATTCTTATTTCTAAAATACGAACCAGCCGTTCCTTTCAATTTTCAGAAAAAAAAATTGCTAATTTTTTAACATTGCCATACTGATTTATTTGCAAATCATTCATTTATGCTAAAAACATCATTTTATAAGAAAAAATGCCAACTTTTTAAAAAAAATTGTGATATTGTTTTATTTTATTTTTTGACTAATTTCTTAATGAATATTTGAATGACAAACCAGAATTATACTTGAACTTCTCCTGTACCGTATTTTGACATACAATGGATTGCTAACTATGGGCTTGGCCATAAAAATAGCAATAGGAGGAATCCTAAGATAGCATTGGGTACCAGTGAACATGGCCCAAAAGCAAGGGGATGGACACTATCTTATGATGGGTTCCTATTAAGACTTTTCTTACACCAAAGTTTGGCCATATGTGATTGTAAACATCCAATCTATTGCACTCTTTCGAACAGTCAAAATATTGAAAATTGGCTAGAAAAGGTCTTAACGGTAATCTTGACATAAGATATCTAGTGGGACCCATTCAGCGGTTAAGTTATGCTGTTGACAAATTGTCCGTGGGGTCTAAATAATTGTTACTTTAAATTTCTAATATCATAAACTGTTTAGTGTTTTTTTTTTTAAATTTTGTAAGCCATTAACTGTTTAGTGTTGACCGTAGGAAGAATGGTGATTTGCAGGGATATGGTTTCTTCTTTTTATTTTTAACTTTTTAAGATTGCAAGCAATTTAAATCTGGCAGGTGACTCTCGTGAAAATGGTGAACGAGGCGACGGCGAACATTCCTAATTGGGGGTTATAGAGGAAAAATTTCTACGGAGTTGCTGGGTATCGAGCAGCCCTTAGTGGATGGTGAAGGTCTACGCACTCCATTTTCATGCAGGTACTTTGTAATTTTTATGAAACATAAATATGAAATTTTACACTCAGAAAGGGTGATATGTGGGGAAGCCAGAAAATAGTTGAACAGGTGATGCCCATGACCAACTTTAAATTTCAGGTTCACGTTTGTTTGTTGGCTGGTCTTTGATGCCTTGCTCATTGTAATAATGATCTTGTTTAATCCAGTTCATCTAGAAAAGAAGGGGAAAAAAAGCCCCATGTACACCGGTGGACGTGTATTTTCGTTTTTAACCTTTTGATTTTGAGGATCCTTTAATGTATCAATTAACCAATTGCATTGCCCTTTGCTATGCAACTCAGACATGGATTCGTATATCGCTGTCTAATACACAAAACATTAGTTGATTCTGACAAACTTTATATGCTGACATGTCGGTAGGTTCGCATATAATTCATGTATTATACACGAATTTTGAAACAAATATTTGTAGTATACGGTCGAACTTTTCATAGATGCAGTAAAACATGGGTATTTTATGCAGTGCCCTATTATTCCTGGATTATACACGAATTACTTCCGAACTATTAAAAAAAAAACAGAATTATACTCAAACTTTTTCCGCACAGTATTTTTGCCGTAAATTGCTATTGTGCATACTCTTCTTTAGCTATATTCAAATTTGAAAGATATACTTTTAGCTTATTATGTCATTTACCATGATTTTAGTTCATATGGATCAGATAAGTTGATTTGCATTAAATTATACAAGTTGATGGGTTTTCTAGAGCAACAGTGAGTAGCTGGGTTTTCTTTATACATGGGATCTGAGATGGGGAGCCAAATGGGGGGTCCATACGATTTGCCACCTTAGCAACGCCCCATTTGACAAGTTTTAGTGCAATAGCACTTCGCCACATGACGAAAGAAGGCATGGTTCTTTTGCTCCCCTTTTTTCAATGGCTGCAATTTGTAAAATACATGGTAGGATGTTGGAACGGCGTGGACAAGGGAACCAGCCACATGGCAAATCCATAACTGACAAGTAAACCATGCCACTCCTGAGAAGAGTTTCTGAAATGTCACTACAGAAATTTCTGTAACACTGCATGTTGGCCCGACAATCCTACAGCTTATGTAACATTGCACATTGGCTCGACAATCCTACCCGTGTATTAGACGATTCGATGTGTTAATTGATTCAATTTTTTTTTGGCTATGCTCCTTATGGTCGACTTTAGTGATCTGAATTGATAAGTAGGTGGACCGTGTCTATTCAATCATCAAAAGAAAACCAGTTATTGAATGATTAGAATCATCTCAATGGTTTGATTTGGGTCATAGACAATCCAACTGAGGGTGTAGTAGGTCGATTTGTAAGGATGTCAATTTGCACCCGGGGGGAACCGATACCAATTATCCCAAATCTGGGAGTAGCTATTTGAGAACTGGAACAGAAAAGATCCAGAACTGATAGTCCTGAAAGGTTTCTGTTCCTAACACAGGTACCTGGATCAAATTGGAACCAGAACTGATAGGACTTGGAATCAACATATGTAGTACTCCTAATATATCAAATTTTTTTCTAATTCGGATTTGAATCGGATTCGGATATTTTTTTAATATTCAAATAGTTTTCGACTATCCATTGACAACCCTACATGGCAGTTGGGTTAAACCAGGGGGGTCAGGTTAATCTCACTTTTGAATCTGATGGAAATTCTCTTATGATTCATGGTCCAGTTGCTATCTGCAGTATTTAGGAATGAAAAAGTGGGATCCTTGGGGGTTTTTTCCAGGGAGATTGGTTCAGTGGACTCTAATGAAACAGAAACTAGAGAATTGTTGCAAGAACTTATTATTTTTAAATATCACATCTCAGGCCACTTAATAGCACAAGGGAACTCATCTAGAACAATTGCTTGCACTTCATGAGCAGGTCACTGAGGCTTTGAGCTTTGCCCGGGTCATATTTGGGAATTGAACAGGGACATTCATGTAATTTTTACTCATAGAGTTCTAACAATTTACTAAATGATTAGCCAAAAGCAGAGTAGCTTACAAAAACAAAAAAAAAACAAAAAGGCCAAAAGCAGAGTAAGAGACTTCACTTGTACATAAGGAATTCTCCTCCACAAATTTCTGTATCTCTTCCTCTTTTTTTTGTTTTTTTTGTTTTTGGTTAACTATCAAAATGAGAAAAAAGATCACAACTAGATGTTTCTTGTAAACTTAAAAGAACTATAAGATGGAAGAGAGAGAGAAAGAGAGTCGACTAGTCTGGATGACCTTTGATCGATCTCCCCTATTATATTTATAAATGCTCCAATGTTACAAAATAGAAGTGACAACTAGAAAAACTTAGGCAACAAGAAAGGTCAAAATAGAAATAAGCAAATAAAGGAACTACTTAAAGACCAAGTAACTAAGTGTGGGCCCAAGGGATCCAACATGTCTTATTCTTTAACACTCTCCCTCAAGCTGTAGTATATAGGTCATGCATGCCCAGCTTGGCACACCTAGTAGAGAAAGGACCGAACCAAAGGTTTGGTGAAGATATCACCAATCTGATTTGCAAACTTGACATATGGCGTGCCAAGTCTCGAATTAAGTGGCAGTCAACTTCGATGTGCTTCGTCCGCTCATTAAAAATTGGATTATTGACAATGAAAGTAGCCGCCAAAGATCTTTTGCAAAGCATTATTAAACAAGTTGATGTGATGATCCATGAGGAAGAGAGAGAAATTGAAGAAGATGAACGAGGAAGAGTTGAGGAATGAACTCCACCAACGCCTACAAGAAAAAAGATATTTAGTGGTACTTGAGCAGATTGTAAAACACCCATCTCATGTAGAATGGATTTGATCCACATCATTTCACAAGCAGTATGTGCCATAGCCTTAGTAATACACAAGTCTAAGGAGGGTCGATGGAGTAAGCCTATTAGGTGCATTCTTCAAGTGCCGCAAGATATGGTAGACAACATTCCAATGTGGTTGGCAAGGAGAGTGTATAAACTGAGATTCTAAATTTCAACCTTGCTTTAAACTCGATTAGTTAAAATTCAGAATTAATTCAGGAAAGTTCAATTTGATTTTGAATTTTTTTGTAAAAATTTGCTAACTTAGAGAAGTTTAGAGAATTTCTGCCAAAATGAGTTAAACGATATTAATCTTGCTTAAATTGCTCTAAATGGTTATTTTTATAATATAATATGTTATAAGTGTTTTGTCATGCTTGTTTTGTAATATCATTAAAAATAAGTGTTTTACCAACGTTTTCACAAAAATTCTCTTAACTTCTCTAAGTTTACTATTTACTTCGAATTAAATGAATTAATTCGATGACTTTTTGCAATTTTTATACTAAAAAGACTAAACTTTGAGAAATTAATTGAATTTTTACTGTTTACTTCGAATTAAATGAATTAATTCAATGAATTGTAAATGAATTTTTGTAAATTTTTTAATACATGTACACTTTAATTCGGTCATTCAAAATTCAGAATTGATTCGGCTAATTTTGTCAAATTTTTAAAATCATGAAACTAAGTAACTGTACAAACTGCAAAGGTAATATATGGACAAGACACCCCAAATCTATACAATTTAAGTAAAACACAACTAAAAGAAATTTAATTGAAGATGAGAAACACTCGGTGCAAAATGTCCATAGAGGCACATAGTAGAAAAAATCCATCCAGTTCTAGATGTATCACATTTCTACTTTCTGTTTCTGTCGATCAAAATTTCATTAATCAATAGTAAGGCTCTATATTGTTGTCATGAATAATTTTTCTAGAAATGATCTTTACATATAAGGCTCTGTATAGTAATTAAAAAAAGTTTTACGGAAAAAAGGTTTGTATGTTAGAAAGTGATGATACATAAAAGGTTTTATGACATTTATGTGCAAAAATCATTTCTAGAAAAGTTATTCCAGACAACCATTCGGAGCCTAAATGTCATAAAACTTTTTTTGTAACTTCACTTTCTAATATACAAACTTTTTTTTTTCTTTTTTGAAACTGTGGGTATCCAAGGCCTCTTAGAGCACCCGACTAGTCCCCTGGGGCGCGATAGTCATCCCTTCCACACATGCCAGAGTGTACTGGGAGAGTTAATGTGGACTGATCCACTTATTACCCTACTCTTTCCATGGGGTGGCCCCAAGGAGAGTTGAACTCAGAACCTCCTACTTTTTGGAGTGGAGTCCTGGCCACCCGCACTCAACCCTTGGGGTTAACATACAAACCTTTTTTCTGTAAAACGTTTTGTTGATTACCATACAGAGCCTAAATGTCACTTTCTAACATACAAATACTTTTTCCATAAAATATTTTGTTGATCACCATACAAATCCTAAATGAAAAAGGAATAAAAAGAAGGCCGAAAGAACGTACCAATAAATACTTAGTAGGAAGCGGTGAGAAAGATGACAGGGAAAGGAAACAAAGAAATTACCTTCTTCAAATGGTGATACCATAATCAAATGGTGAATGCTTAAATACTTAGTAGGAAGCTGTGATGCCATAATCAAATGGTGCGCGAGGGTATGTGTCGGATCTTATACCAGTCTTCTCTTCCATTCTCTTTGAGCCTCTCTTTGAATTCTATTGGCATATTTTTCAATTCCAATTCACGAAGTGTAACGATGCAGTGCAACCGCTCCGGAAGCTTCTTCAATTTTAAGCATTCATCTATAAGTAGACGTCTAAGGCTTGTCATTGCTCCTTCTTGGACCTTCCACTTCTTTAATTCAGACAAGTCATGAAGTTCCATGACTTCAAGTTTACCAAACATTCCTGCTGAGCAGACCATTTTCTTCCCCACATATGATCTCTTTCGAAGTTTTAGGATCCTTAGGTTTGGCAGCTTCTCCAGTACTGCCATTGGGTCTTGCTTTAGTTCAGTTGTGTGCAAGGTTAACTGGGAGAGGAATGGTGGGAACTCAGAAGCATGCAAGAGCTTCTCTATTTGACCATTCAGGCTTAGTTGATGAAGATACATATGATGTAAAAAGGGCATCAGTGATAGGGTTGTCTTTGATTTTAGCTTCAACGATCGAAGCTTATAGAATTTGTCAAGAGCAGCATTTAAATCCATCCCATGTAAACTTAAATCTCCAGATACTCCCAGTTTTGTTAAATCGATCGTACATCTCAAACCATGCCTTATCCAGCTCCCAACCTCAATCATTGATAAAGTTCTGAGGTTTCTTAAACGACCAACAAACAAATGCTTGACTTCCCCTGCCTGATCTACATATAGATGTCTTAATTGTCGCATTTTTTGAATTACTTTCGATAATACAAACATCTGAACAGATCTTAAATCAAGAGTTTCCATATAACAGAGGTTGTTTATGGAAGATGGAAGCTTGCGTAGGAATGTATTCCTCAAGCCCAAGTACCTTAGATGTATCAGTTTTCCAATTTCATCAGGTAACTCAGAGATGAGTACATTCTCAAGATCCATCACTCTAAGCAATTTGAAGCCTCCACATAATAATTCCATTTTTGATTTTTCAAGCCTCTCTTTCTTTGGAGTGAAGCACAACAGAGAACGTAGGTTTGGAGTGGAGTGATTTTGATCAATGTACTCACCAATGTGACAGTGGATTGCAAGTCGACGCGCTCTTGTTGTAGCAGCAGAATCTTCCTTCCCATGAATGTGTAGGAATTTATTTTCCTTGGTTTCTAGAATAGAAAGCTCTCGCAAAATATGGTGGATTCGACATGTTTTGACCCTTCCATCTGAATGTCTTTGTATTACTTGAATCATGCTCCTACTAACCAGCTCCTCCAAGTATTCCTCTGCTTCTTCCTCTACGAGTCCCTGTTGTTGTAGTAAAAAGCCCTCTGCAACCCACAATTGAATTAGTTTTTTTGCTGGAATCTCAAAGTTCTCTGGGAAAACACTGCAATAGAGGAGGCATGATTTCAAGTTATAGGGTAAATCCAGTAACTTAAATCAAATACAGTAGAGATCTTATTTTTGCTTTCAGTCAACTGTCGACTAATGTTCGTACGCAGGTGTGCCCACTCACTTGAGCAGTCGATTTTGCTGAATAAGAATCCCCCCAACACAACTAGTGCGAGAGGTAAACCGTCGCATTGAGTTGCAATTTCCCTTCCTAGTTCTTCCAAATTACTAGAACCATTATCCTCGGGGAACGCCTTCCTACGGAACAGATCCCAGCTCTCTTCTTCACTTAAAAGTCTTAGTCTGTGGGGTGAGTTCCTTGCATCTGCATGGGAAGCTACATTTTCTTGTCGAGTTGTAAGCAGTATCCTACTTCCATTCATTTCTTTAGGAAAGCAAAACTTCAAGTCATTCCAAGCTTCTACGCACCATACATCATCGAGCACGACCAAATATGTCCTGTTTTTCAAGTACTCATGGAGCTTCATTGCTAATTCGCCCTCTTTCATTCTCTCAATCCTCTCAATTTCCTCATTGGAGAGCACCATTAAACGTTTTATGATCCCCCTCAGAACATTTTTCAGTCTATATTTCTTAGATACATAAACCCAAGCACAACAATCAAAATGATCTTTAACATCACTACTGTTATAAACCTTCTCGGCAAGAGTAGTCTTACCTGAACCTCCCATACCAACGATCGATATAACGGCACGTCGTTTCTCTCCTGCAATCAGTTGCGTTACTAGCACCTTCTCTTCACCTTCAAACCCCACTACGTCCACTTCCTCAACAATCATATACTTCCTACACATCGGCCATGGTCCTGCACTCCAACCAGTGCTCTTACTACTTGAAGATTCTTCCTCATCTTTCATCAAGTACTTGGATTTATTTGCAGAAATTTCATTAATCCTCGTCTTGATGTTCTCGATCTTCTTTCCTACATCATGTAAAGTGATCAAATAGTCGATCATATGAGTACACTTAAACAAGATGTTTCTCTGCCGTTGTCGCTCGACCTTTAGGACAAACATGTCGATAACATCTTCAGCATCGTAAGCAACATCCCTTACTTGGGCGACCCAGATCTTGACTAGATCATTTCGTCGGCATTTCGCGTCGGCATTCCTAAGGAAGGAACATATCCATTCGAGTTCGTTATAGAGCGAATACACCTGATCTTGAACGCCAAGGATCAACTTTGTTTCATCCACCATCAACTTCTTCAAATTGGCCAACAAAAACGAGACGACGCTCTCGGCCATTTCAGCTTCCTTCAGTAGGACTTTGAGCCTGTGGCCTCTCTGTGACAAAGTCTTTTGAGTTGTGGGTGAGTCTTTGTGTCTGATTCTTATCCTTATAATCTTTAATTTTGCTTTTGCAATTTGAAAGAGTCGTTTTTGGCTTTTTCAAAGCTTTAGTGAAGCATTGCATAGAAATTGTTCTAAAAAAAGTCTCCATATCGGATGGTCAAGATCATCCTGAGCAATGTGATCTTGTTGCTGAGGCCACTCTTGTTCTTGTTGGTCCCACTCAATTGAACAGTTGAGAAGCTCTACAGAGACGGTAAGCTATCAACTGGTTGTGTTGATCTTTGATTCAGGATGTCTCCAAGCTTAAAAACATTTATGTATGACTGACAAACCGGTCCACCGCAACCTTTCTTGACCGGTCACCTATGCAAGCGAATTTAAGTGGATGAAATCGCTTGTCGGATCCACCACTTTAATGTAGGTGGGACCCAATAACTTGGAAATTAGGTGCAGTATATGAAATATTAAGTGGGTGGGTCCCATTTAAAAAAAAAAAAGGTGCACGAGAGAGTGGGGGCGCAACTGATCATTCCAAGAAGTTCAGGGAAAGATTTTCTTGGGTGTCAGACCAGACTTTGCTCCCTGCAAAACCAGTGTTTTCTTAAAGTAAAACTTCTGTCACAGCGCACAATACGAGCCACGTGGCACACTCTTAGTGGACGCTGACCGTATGGATGTTTGGCCAGTCCCTCGGTGGAGCTCTAACCAAAAAGCGGCCTGATTAGTGATTGGGGTGCTTCTTCAATTCCAAGCCCTTATGAGGGCATTTTCATCCAAAATGGGTGCTTTTGAAATTGTGGGGTGTAAATAGAATTTCCCGTAGTGATTTCTAAGCGATTCGAGTGAAGTCATTTTGATGGGTTGATTTTAACGGTAGGGATTTGAGCATTATTGAACGTTATTTGGGTGCAAAGATCACTGATTTTTCGTTTATAGATCGACGGAGGGACTGGCCAAACATCCATTTGGTCAGCGCCTCTAAGAGTGTCATATTTGCGTTGTGACAAGCTGCTGCAATGGCCAATTTGGACCATACATTCGATGAACATCAAAATGGACCAGACTCGCTCCCTGCCAAGGTGGGGTTTTCTTGGGCAGAGTAAAACTTTGCTGACTCCTTCGCACATTATTAGACTAGACGGCGCTGATCGTATGGATGTCTGGATAATCCCTAGGTGGGCCTACAAACCAAAAATCAGCTTGATTGATTTCAAACTTCATATCCTTGTATCCCAAATAATGGTCAATAATGCTCAAATTCCCACAGTTTAAATCAACCCATAAAAATGACTCTAATCCAACAATTATAAATCACTAATTAGGTTGATTTTTGGTTTGTAGGTCCACAATTAGCCAAACATCCATACAAGTTTGGCCGGTTTCCTATAAAATTATGCCACATGGCTCATATTGCAGGGCAGCATCAACTGTTATCGGTTAGCCAAGTTTTCCTACGCTGAAAATTGCCATCTGGTCAGACAAGTGTACCATCATTCCTGCCACCTCAGCTGCTAGGCTTAAGAGATGTCAGTTTTTGCCTTGTGGTCAAGTTGCCTTGTTTTGAGTTCATTTTTGCTCGGCAGCTCTGCATCCAACATGTAACCCTGACAACATTTTTTTGAACTTCTGAAATTTGATTTGATTTTCTTTTTTTTTGAAACTAATGGTTCAGGTATACACTTCAGATGCAGAGCTGCTAGTAAGCTTCGAAAGTGAAGCTCAGCACCGTCAACCGAAAACTTGCTCATTATTCTCCGTTGTTAGTTACAACAAAGGTTTTTTCTTAAACAAAGTGAGTAGTAAATACAGAATTTCCATAGTATCTTGCATTACCAAAGCTTTGAATCACGGGGCATAGAGCAACAATCTCATAGTACTTCTAACAGAATCAATTAATATCAACTCTCAAACCATAGATCATATTCCTCCAACCAATATATTTGTAGTTTGATTGGCTCTGGGTGTCTTTAAGAACTTGATTTGATCACAAACATAAAAATAGAAATAATTCAAGCATAAAATCAATCTGGATGCCTTTCAAAATGGCTAGTCTCCCTCTGGCCTACACAGCAGCTCAATCTAAACTCATAATCTAACATCTAACACTATTGGGGAAATTGGAAACCAGACCTCAAATTGCTGTAAAAGCCTTCTTCCCACCTCCACCAGAAGATCCAGCTGGAATCACTTTTATCACATTGAACCTTACTGTCTTTGACAATGGCCTGGAAAAAAATAAAAAAAAACGTGTTCTCAGTCCATGTAATAAACAAACAGGGCACGCAAACCTGTCAATGTATTGTATACAGAGTAGAAATGGGAGGGTCCTTTAGTTAAGTATTAACCTGCACTGGCCCACGGTAACATGGTCTCCTTCCTTCACACGGAAGCATGGGGATACGTGTGCAGGTATGTTCGAATGCCTCTTCTCATATCTGAAAGTAGCCAGACAACAAAAAGATATAATTTTCCTATTGTGAAGAATAAGTTAAATGGGTGGAGAAAATAGAGCTGCAAAGTAACGACAGCAATTTGGTTCTTGCCTTTGATATTTCTTGACAAAGTGAAGGTAATTACGACGGACAATGATGGTCCTCATCATCTTGGCACTGTGGCAAGTACCCGTTAGGATACGTCCTCTGATGGAAACATTCCCAGTAAATGGGCATTTCTTATCAATATATGTACCTGCAAACAAAAATAGTTATGAAATTCCCAACCAAAAGATGCTCTCTAGAACATTCAAACCTTAAGACTCAGTAATCCAACCCATATACCGTTCATTGAGTAATCCAATCCCATATACTAATAAAACCGACCCTTATTGAAATTGGGAACGACAATGTTTGCATTTGAGTTGTGTATGGTCCACCAGACATTGATTATATGACAATTGGCAGGCATATGGGAACGTGGCTTTTTACAAGAACTTTGCATGTGGATTTTTACAATAAGTTAGCACCCAGGCAGAACCTCTCGTAAAATTAGAACACAAGTCACTTTAGTTCTTGAATTGAATGGCATGGTTTTTATTTCAAATCACACCATCTAAAAAAATCTGTGACATATCAGACAATATCGTATACTTCAAGCTGAAGGATTGCAAAATGCCTTTTTTGCCTTTTAAACTCGCAGTGACATGTCAACTCGAAGTATGAAAGCTGAAGGTCAAACTAATGAAAGCGGCTGAGCAGGCCTTGGTAGCAAAAGCTGAGGCCATGATGTAGTCCTCTTAAGGGCATAACAAGTTGCCTAGGGATTATTTTTATTCCGCATTAGAGAATTATAAAAATATAAATCAAACATGTTCTTTCCTTCCTTGCTTTGTTAAAAAGAAAATTATGGGGAATAATCCCAATAAGTGAATACTCAACGACGCATTAGTCCATGTGTATTGACCAAGAGGCACTGGACAAAAACAACATTGAGTCTGGACTCATGTATTCACTCGAGTGTTTTAGCTCAAAAAAGGTACAATCTTCAGTTATAACCCCCTTCCTAAGATCCAAGAGGTTAATGTACTCTCAAAATATGAATTAAATTTGGAGAAAAAAATTTTAAAATCACTTTTTATTTAGCTGAAATTAGTAAGAAACATACAAAACAGAGGACGGCATATTGATGCTGTCAATGGATAAACCCTGACACTGATATCTCATATGGGGAGATAAAATATGGAACAAGGAGTCTAGTTATATTTGAAACACCATTAAGTTCTCACATAAAATAAAAGGAGCAATACACAAAATTTTTAACCAATAAAGCATAAAATAACAGAACAATTTCCAATAAGCTTGACATCAGATTATGAATGACGAATGAACAACAATATGACACTTCAAAGAATTTATATAAGTTTTATTTTTATTGTCATTTTAGCTTAGCACTCTGCAACCTTCTTGTACTAATACCCACTGTTGGATCCCCACTCTCTCATACAAGGAGCAATATTTCCTTGGGTAAGAAATCCTACATTTAAATCATCTGATGAAATTCAATGAAGCAAACTGCAACCAAGAGGGACTATGAAAGTTACATTGAACCAAAGTCCCTCTGTTTTTGTATCAACACTTTGTGGTTTGAACACTAACCATATTAAATCTCCTAAGGATCTTAGTTGCACAATATGGTTTTGGGAATTGGTCGCAAAACGGGTTACCACTGTTTTAGAATGGTATATTGGTAGATTGGCTCGAACATTGGTAGCACTGCAGGTACCATTGATTGTGTTTTTCTGAAAATTGCATTGTACAAGCCAGACTTTTATGATTAAATCTTATTATTGTCTATAGGAAAGAATGCATGTTGAACCTTCAAATTTATGGTACTGGAAAAGAGTTCAGGCATGATTCCTCGAACAGTCTTGAGTGTTTTTTAGTGTGTAATATGACATTCTGAACTAGCCAATACAAACCTGGATTGACCTTACAAACAAAATCTCCAGTTCACACTTCAAGAAGGCATGTGAAGCTGTTTAACCAAGTTTCGAGCATACCAAGATTGTTTGATTTTGGCCAAGAACTGTGCCTCAGTACAAAGACACTGCAATGAAACAAGCCACTTGCACAAACATGCTGGCTTTTGGTTCTTTCAACTCCTTGATGTGTAACAGGGTATCTTGGCTGAAATTTTAGATTTTAGCATGGGAAAGGGACTGATCCCAGCTGATGGGGATAGTACACAGGCCTCTACTTCATTTGAATATTCAACACTGATAGGACCAGGAAACTCTATTTGAAGTACTTACAAAAAAAAATCCATTTGAAGTGATAATTTTACTAATAAATTCCTAAGTGATATAAGGTCCGTCTTTAGGTTGTTGCGCCTAAGAAATCCATTGACTAATATAATATATATATATATATATATATTTTAGGATACTCAGTCCTTATCTCCCATTCAGTTATTTTCTAATTTTCAAACATATTTCCATTTAATACTCAATATGATTTAAAACTTATGAATGCAGGTTCAATCTTGAGGGCGCCACTACCAAAAATTCGTTCCACTTCAGTAAACTACTGGATGTCTGCGGAACCTAGGTCTTTTATTTGAAAGTTTTGCAGTAACCTTTTCTACTACTTGTTTCCCATCTTTGTTAAGTTCTGTTAGTATATTGACAAAATAGAGAAGATTTATTGCAATTCAACAAATTCTTCGCAAAAAGGGTTGTGTGATATTTCATTGATCTAGAAGTTATTCAATTGTTTAGACACCCTTGGCAATTTTATTTTTTGTTCAAGTGAAAAGGTTATTTGACTTATTTCTATTTTTAAAACTAATTTTTCTAGCTTTAGATTATTGCGTCGAGTGTCTCATTGTTATCATGTTATTTGCTGTTGGATATTTCAACTATCTAAGCAACGAAATATATAAAAATGATACTATTTGAGCTAGGATCATCTTAAGAGAAGGTGTTTTGTTTATTCAATCAACAATACAGTGTTCTTTCGCGACAAGACCATACCTGGGGATTAACCCATCATTAATCCCTAGGATTTATTTTGATTTTGCATAATCTTTGACTTATATCTTGAAGGTGTTGCAATGAATCCATGTAATTGCCCAAGCCAACATGACAACTTTTCATTGGATGAAGTACGGATCATCTTGCTTGACAATTATAGTGAGGGTATCGTGGTTTGTGAAGATGTTACCCCAACTCCCAAGTACAGGCACAAAGGTTGTTGAAACTGTTAAGATCTTAGTGAAGCCCCTTGGGATCCGTGGATAGGTATTCCAGGTGACAACTAATCATGGCATCAAGGTTTTTTTTTTGGGTAAGTAGTAAGTTTCATTCAGGTTATTAGCCTTAATACAATTTTTCTTTATCTATCCGCTTGTATAAGTGTTCTGATGCTTCAACCATACAAATCTTTGCTATTCTGCTGCAGGAACTGAATATTATAGTGCGTGGATGAACCCACAATTAACATCTATATCATGTTTATAGTATTATTAGTTACCTCCTAATTAATCAATCAGCAAAGCCTTATCCCAACTATTATTTATTACCGCCTAATGCATTATTAATTTTCATTCTCATAGTTCACCCATAAGCTTAGAAGCATCGTCATTAAAATTCTCTGCCATCCTTCTAATGTATATGTGATCTTTGCAGGTCTTGGAACAGCTGAGTGGACAAACTCCAGTCTTCTCTAAAGGTAGGGACGTAGGGTATATTCATGGTTAAACGTTTGGGATAAAAAGGACATATATTCTATCGTTATTGTTTTCCTACTCAAGCTAGATACACTGTCAGATAATTTGGCATCCGGCGTGATAAGATCACTTGCTATGTCACAGTTAGAGATGACAAGGCAATGCAACTTTTAGAGTGGCTTAAAGGTGAAGGAGTACAAACTGTTGAGAACAGTGTTTTGGCCTTGTTTGTAACTGAATTTCTCGTTCTTCTGATGATCCTAAATATTTGATCCAACTTTTTGACCGTCCCAAAAGATGTCATTGGCCATCTCATTCTTTTGTATACATGTTTATGTATGGTTTTTGTAGCGTATATAATAACGGAATTGAACTCGTGTTTTCTAAGGCTAATCTTGTGTTGTCTATCAGGTTGGGTAAAATTACTGTTATCTACAATTCTGTTAATTTTTGTACCTTTAATATTATCTGTAGTACTTTATGTAAATTTGCTAAATTAAAAAATAAAGATTAATAGTTTGAGTCTCTGTAACCCAGATACAAAAAGGTTACGGAACTGATACGATATAGATACGGCATTTACTCTTAAATAAAAGCATCAGATATAGATACAAAACAGATACGGCACCCATCTTGAAGTATTCAATTATCATAGATTTGAGTTCAGAATACTAAAAAGTCTGTCTAACAAATTGATAGCTAAATTTTAATTGTATTGGGGACACACCTTTAGCAAAAACCATTTTCAACTCCATACAGAAGGGTCACGAAAATCACTCCCCAAAATCCCAGTTAAGAAAAGCAAGTTGTGAGATCGTCTTTCAGCAACATTTTTTATAAAGCGTCGGTTCGAACAATTATCTCGCCTTTAATGATCTATGAATACTCTAATAAGAACATTTTCCTCTCCTTCGACTAATATTCAATTTTAAGGCTAATTGTTGTCTCTAAATTCTGGAAGTTTCCAATTTTACAGATGGAATCCTACATTCTCAACCCAAATTACATAACACAATTACCCATCTACCAACATAAAATATTATTAAATGGCCTATTAACCAAAATACAAACATCTATGCTTAATCTGCAGAAATGCAAACCCCTATAAGCAATCTAAGAAATCTAAACAGATTCAATCGCATCTGCATCAGCTAATTGTGTATGTACAAATAACACAAACCAAATGTTTTAGTATCAAACAAACCTTCGATCGCATCTCGGGGTGTCTTAAAGCCCAATCCAATGTTCTTCCAGAAGCGGTTCCCGCCCTTTCCAGGCCTCTTTCCCTTCCCAGATTTCTTCGAGCTGTGATGTTCCGAACCAGATTAACAACCCAGAAAACAACTGAGCACCACAGGCAGGTCTTGTGAACCTTGGGTCAAATCCGTTGCATTCCAGGTCCTCGAGATGCATGTCAGATCAATTTTTGTCAATACCGACGTGTATCTCAAGGGTATACAATCCAACCGATTTGATCTAAGGTCTACACCCCTGTTGTGGTCTACTCTAACACAGCTCATTAAAAAAAAATCTAGCTTTCTAATGAAAACGATGATATCTATCTTTTCATACCATAAAAACACCTTCGGCTGCTTCAAGAACGCCTTCTCCGTCTGTAACAGAAGCAAAACCATAGGATCAAAATAATGATCCCAGAGAACTAAAAGAACACAAGAACCATAAAGGCAGAGAGAAAACTCAAATGGGCTTTCTCAACAAAGAAAAAGAAGAAAAAAATTGGAACTGCAACTCAGATACTGCAAATCAATGATCAGAGAAAAAAACTCATGGTGATTACAAAATTATATAACAATATTGCAATCACATCATAATGATAAATAAATAGAATAAGCAAGGATACAGTCAAGCAGAGATAGCCAGAAATTCAACAGTGAGAAGATCTTGGAGACTTTTCCAGTACAAAATTAAGGAAAAGTGTGGAATTTTTTAAAAAAAAACTGACAGATTTTTCTAAACAAAAACCATTTTTGACGCAAAAATGGCAATTCAAACAACTAAAACAAGTCGAGAATTTTGAGCAAAATGGTCTGTAAACTCTGTTTGGATGCAATTTTAATCAGAGAAACGAAGAAATGCTTTACTAGACGAACAAGACCAATCGAAACCCCACAAAACCACCCATACAGAGGAAAAAAATGACCAAAAATTGTTAGCAAACAGACGTCGTGACAATGCTCAAAGAAGTCTTTGAGTAAAAATGGACTCACGACTGGAGACTCTCCCCCCTAAAGGCCTAAACAGAAAGGTCCCGGTGTGTCATCAAGAAGAAAAGGAAAAAAAAAAAAAGGAAGGTCCGTGTGTGTTCGTGCTTCCACTAAGCCGAACAAAACAAAACTGAACTGAACCTAACCCCTCACACGAAGTTGGCATCGCCATGGCTCTATGGATGGAGAGAGGTTCGGAACCAAAACTGAAAGCGAGAGACCAGACCTCGACGCCATCACCGCCATTAAAGAATCCGCTGGTCTCGAGGTCTAGGTCTCTCTGCTCTTTGCTCTTCTTCTTCTTCTCCTTGTACACTTTTAGTTTCTAGATAGATAGCTATAAAAGTCTCCCAAATCCCAAAAAAAAAAAAAAACACAAACAAGATCCAAAGCACAGTCTAGAAAACCCATCAAGAGAAGAACTATTTTTACCTCAAAGAAAATAAAAACAGAGATTATTCGAATAACTTGGCTTCAAAATCAAATTGCAGAGACAAAACTATAAAAGTATGTATCTTTTGTCCTCGGAGAGCAACTTGAAGACCATTAATAAGGAAAGTAAAGGCAAAGAGAGAAAGAGAGTTCAGATCTTAACCTGTTCCGCCATGATCGAGGGATGTGGAAGAAGATGAAGCAGAAAGGAGCTGAGAGAAAACCTAACAACTTGGTAAAAACCCTAGTTCGGAAGAGAGGTGCACAATCCAGTAGCGATGATTATATAGGGTAATGACGGGTCGAGTTCGCTTCCGGCGGATTAACCGCGTATGATACGCAAATCGGACGTTTTAAAACGTTTCGTACGCTATACATATTGAGCTGTACGGACAGCAGCCAATATGTGTCACATGACACATTCTTAAGAGGAGACTAACCTTATGGATGTTTGGCCAATCACTAGATGGACCTACAAACAAAAAATATATCTGATCAGTGATTTCTAAGCGTTTGATTGAAATTATTTTCATGGGTTGATATTGACCGTATGAATTTGAACATTATTTAGGTACATAGATCCAAAGGTTTTAAATATCTAATTAGACTGATTTTTAGTTTGTAGGTCCACCTAGTGATTGGCCAAACATCCATACGGTTAGTGTCATCTTCAAAATGAATCGCATGGCTCATATTGGCTGCTGTCAGATATTGGCTGCAGTCAGCGGGATTATCAAAGGTTTACTCCCTCAAGCCGATTAAAACCCCTATTTCCATTTTTTTAATAAAACTTCTAAAAGCCGTGGATTAATTTGATGAACCACAACAGTATGAACTACGACCATGTGGCATAGTTTTAGATGCTACTAACCGCATTGATGTTTGGCCCATCCCTAGGTGGACCTACATGCCTTTTAGATCTTCGTACTATTACTAATTTCAAACCTTTGGATCTTCATACCTCAAATAATACTCGAATTCCGCAGTTAAAAATCAACCCATGAAAACGACTCCCATCCCAAGTGGACGTACATAGTAGAGTCAGTCTGATTGGTAATTTCTAGCCATTGGATCTTTGTACCCAAAATAATTATCAAATCATAAAAAAGACTAAAATCCAACGGATATGTTATATATACGCCAATTTTTTGTGCCAGACTCTTTATAATAAACCGTATTATATATGAATTTATTCTCGCACTGTTTTCTTTTTTATTTGACTTTTTATGTACATTCGGGGCCAGTCCCGGCCCTATCAGGTAAACCTGGGCCCAGACTGAGTTTCGGGTGCTATTCGATCCCGACCGAAATAAATACAAGGTATGGCTTCCCAGCGGCCCGAAACCAAACCCGGACAGACCTTGAGCACACTAGCCTGGTCCAAGCCCAATTTTTTTAAATAAAAAAAAACTACAAAAGAAAAACTCAATACTTTTTGAGATTTTTAAAATAGGATTTTATGGGTCCGAGCTCAAGCCCAAATCCATTTTTCGGGCTTTGAGTAAGGTCCAAGTTAGGGTCTGAGAGCTTTGGCACAAACCGAACCTGGTCCGACTAAATTCGGGCCTAACAAAACCCGAGAAGACCCCAAAAGTCAGGTCTCGGCTGGGTCGACTTCCAAATGGACACCCTTAGATAACTGTTGGATCCACAACTGGTCAAAATCAAACAGTCCGTAGGGTAACCATGCATCTGGTCAAGGTAATGAAAAAGCCTTGACCCAACAAATCAGGTAGGATGGATCGGCAATTTGGGTAAGCGGATACCCATGAGTATCCCTAACTTACAATGGGGCACCTTTAAAACACTGGAAGGAGTAAAATGTCCCTCTTTATAGGGGTAAGCCAGAGTCGAAGTCTCTCGCAGTATAATGTGTCATGGTTTTAAAAACAGCCGTTTAAACGGTAACGCCCAAGCCCATTTCCGTTAAAACCGTTTAAACACGTTTTGACGCTTTGAATTGAGCGGCCGTTTTTTTTTTTGTTTTAACGGCGTTAAAATCATTTTAACAGCGTTAAATTCTGAAAAAATTTGTGGAAGAAACAGCCGTTAAATCCGTTAAATTTAAGTTAAATTCTATTTTTTTTAAATTTTAAATTTCAAAATTTGAATTTCAGCGCCACTTTTTATATTTTTTTCTGTTAAATTCTATTTTTTTCCATTTTTGCCCCTGGCCGTTTCAATCCGTTTTAACAGTAACGCTCACAGTCCGTTAAACCGTTAAAATGGCCACCTTTAAACCTTGATTTGTGTAAATAAACCATCTCACCAAACCCTCGTTGGTTATCTTTTTCTCTGTTTGCAATAATCAAATGTGATGACGCATTTTTGTTAAATGTGAAAAATGTTGATTTGAAGAGGTAAATCGCTCATAGGAAAAATCAATTCCCTTATATTTTTCTTTTTAATTCAAGCTCTCTTCTTCTGTGAGAATGGAATTAGTAGAAGAAATGAGATTCTCTCTGTATACACTGGAGGGTGGCATGTGTGTTGCATGTGAGTGATTGTAGGATCCTTTTTGGAGACTATGGTATGAGCCACGTGGCGCGCTCTTAGAGACAACTAACCATATGGATGTTTGGTCCATCCCTATGTGGATCTACATACCAAAATCAACGTGATTAGTGATTTCAAACTGTTGGATCTTTGTACCACAAATAATGCTCGAAGTCAATCAACCCATGAAAACGACTCCAATCCAACACTTACAAATTATTAATCAGGCTATACATCCATTTACTCAACAATCTCTAAGAGTGTGTCACGTGGCTCTATAGTGTCCCATCATGATGACAACCATCAGCAATGTTCTATTCGGGAGAAATTTTTTGATCTTGACATTTTTCAATTGGTGCGTCTAGGATTCACCTAAAAATGCCATGTGACATGCTCTTAGAGATCATTGACCGTATGGATGTCTGAACTATCCCTAGGTGGACCTACATACTAAAAATCGGCATGATTAGTGGTTTCAAACCATTTGATTTTAGTTTTTTTATGGATTCATTTGTGGATTCGAGCATTATTTTCGGATACTCAGATCCAACGCCTAGAAACAACTAATCATGCTTATTTTTGGTATACAGGTCCACCTAAGGATGATTCAAATATCCGTAGGGTCAATGATTACTAAAAGGAGAAGCCTTTTTGGAATGGATCTAATCAGGAGGTTTTTGGGACTTAGGTCTCAGTCTCAGGAGATGCCTTTTTGTTTGTGAACAAGTGGGCATATTGATGGAATCCTTAGAAAATTACATAGTCGTGCCCTCTGAAGAGGATTGCATGTGTTGGGTTTATTCCAAATCGGAACGTTTCTTAGTGAGTTCCTTTTTTGAAGCCCTATCACTCTCTCCTTCTACTAGACCTTTTGTGTGCCTTGGATTTGGAAAACCAAAATACCTTTGAAAATCCACTTCTTTGCATTGGCTGCCTCGTTTGATAGATAACTTGATTGCTAGAAAGTATATTTTGTTTAGTTATTGTGTAATGTGCAAGTCTAATGGTAATAACAAACTCATCTTCTTTTACACTGTGGTTTTGTCAGATAAAAGAACACTCCCTTCACGAAGTTATCATTAGCATCAAAGCCTTCCTCTACAGTTGGATTAGTATATTCCCAAAATTGAGAGACACTTTCTTTGAAGATTTGGTCCTTAGGTTTGAGTATCCATTGGAGAGATAATATGGTAGCTTTGTTTTCTTGTTTCCGGCTTTCTTATTTTCTATTTCCTTTTACGGGTTCCGCTTTCCTTGTTCCTTTGAGATCCCCTCGATCTCCTTTATATATATACAGGGGGAAAGCAACGTGCACCTTACACGTGGCCGCACCTTACATGTAGCACACTCGTAGAAATCACTCACCGTATCGATATTTGGCCTATCCCTAGATGGACCTACATGCAAAAAATCAGCTTATTAATAATTTTTAATAATAATTTATAAGGATTTGATTGGAGTCGTTTTCACTGGTTGATTTTTAATCGTAGATTTTGAGCATTATATGGGTAATAAGATCCAAAGGTTTGAAATCACAAAATAGGCTTTTATAGGTCCACCTAGGGACGGGACAAACATTCATGCAGTCAACAGTACCTAAGAGTGCCACGTGGCTTATACTATTGTCCGATGCGAGCGTGCTGGATATCCTGAACTGTGCAGGGCATACTCCAACACAGGTTCTATCCTTAGAAGAGAGGCATTTAATGAGGGTTTTACCTTTGAAAGTAGAGAGGCCTTTAATTGTGTCACATGCGTGGCAGTACCGATACCGATTGTTGCTTTATAATAGTATAGATATTATGGACTTATAAAAAAACTCTAAAAGTGCCACATGGCCTTTTTAGGTGCTACTTGGACGGCCAGATAAAAAATTGCTAGAATCAAAAAAATTATCATGAATGGGTGAGAATGTTAACTTTTGGTAGAAAGGAAAGGGCATTTAATGAACTGGTCCCTAGTTTTTTTTCTTTATTATAGAAAAAACTAGGTGCCTAATGAACGTAAATGTGCTTTCCATAACTAAATTAGAAAATTTATACCATGAACAGAGTCTAGATTCCGGTGCTTCACTCCATGTGTCCTTGGCCCACTCTAAGGCGGCTCACTCTGGTACCCCTATTTTCTCACTTTTGGGCGAGGCTTCCATGCGCCAGGGCCGTATAGAGCAAACAAAACGGCCTTGCTCAGTGCTTGCCACGTCAGTGAAAAAGCAAAAAAGAAAAATCAAAAAATCAAAATCGATAAACTTGGGTTGCGGTTGCCTGGGTGGTTTTGCTTTTCCACTGACGTGGCAAGCACTGAGCAGGGACGTTTTGTTTGCTTTATACGGTCCTAGCGCATGGAAGCCTCTCCCCTCACTTTTTGTGAGTGAGCTCCTGGCATTTTTTCCAGTACCCCTATTTTCTCTTTCTTGAGCGAGCCCCCAGGTAACCCTTTTCTCAAGTTGCCCCTCCTGTGACTTGAACCCATGATGTGGGGTTGGCTCTGATACCAAATGTTAAGACCCAAACCAATACAACAAAAGCACCTAGGTGATAGAGGTAGGATCGTTTCACCAGTACTTATAATGAGTATGTTGGTGAGTTCTTACTGGGAATGATCATGCCTATAAGATGGTTGGAATTGTGTCAATCATAATTAAGATGTTTGATGCAATAGATCGGACTTTGACAGATGTGAGACACATTCTGAAATTCAAGAAAATCTAATTACTTGGGAGCAGTTAATTTCGGTGGACGCAAATTTGTCGGTCAAGGTGAAAACTTGAAGTTATAAAAGGTGCCTTAATGGTGATAAAAGAAAAACACGTTGGCAATCCCTATAAGTTGATTGGAAACATTATTTCAGGTCGAGCTACAACGTCTACAACTGATCCCACCTCGGAATGTTTGTCGTTTCTAGCATGCACATTTGGGTCACATAAGTGAGCGATGTATGAAAATTCTTTTTGATACTAAATTGATTCATTCTTTTATATGTTATGATTTGGACATATGTGAGTATTGTGCTATGGAAAACAATCTCGGCTAATTAGTTTTGGGCTAAATCAATTTCAATGGCCCATTATCTAATAACGGGGGCCTTGTTAGCAATTCATAATACCGCAAAAAGTCGAGATGTGAAAAATTCGAGTTTTATTCGATTTTGGGTTTAAAAAATCCAGTCAAATATTCGGTCAAAAATTCACTAAACGGCAAATATGTAGGGTTTATACGTGTTTTATACATTCTACTTTAAAAATTCGAAAATAAAAAATTCGGTACATTTTGAAAGAGAATCAATATATTTAATAATATAGCTACCATAGTCCATTGTATTATAGTTACTACAAATTCGATACATGCTGAAAGGGAGTCAATATACTACTTGAGGTTGAGTCAACCAATAAACACGTTTTGTTCTAATTACTTTTTATCTTTAGCTAAATAAAACATAGGAACGTGTGGTTCAAGCACTTTTTATTTTTTCTACTTTAATATCAAATCAGAGAAATAAGTGATAGTTAAGGGAGTTTGAGTTATATAAATAGGACTAAAATGTAAGGGGGAAAATATACTTACCTTAACAGGGTTAATGGGTGATAAAAAAAGGCCCATGGCCTAGGTTAATGGCATCTATTACACTTAGGAGGGGCGATCGCTTAAGATCTACCCAAGTGGTAGAGTAACCGAGGGACAGAGAAAAACAACATACCTTTAATGTTGTTTTTCTGGGAATAAACAGCAGTTCTGGCCCGTTGTTTTTTTGAAACGAATTTTTCAAAAATTCTTAAAAATGGGTTCAATTCGTTTGAGCTTGAAAAAAACCAAAATTTTCTGACTTATTCAAATATTCGGATGAATAAAACTTTTTTGAAAAAAATATAAAATTCGCGAATTAATCGGATGATTGCTAACAAGGAACGGGGGTCACCCTCTCTAGCAATAGATTGCAAAATTTCATAAGAAGATTGAGTGGTCAACTTGTTGAGAATTCTAACTTGAAAATCTTTGGGTGTGATGCTTAGGCCCTGCTTGGTTCGCTGCACTTGGGTGCATTTTGCACTTTAGTGCAAATACAATGAATTGTGTTCCAATCATTTGCAATGTAAGTCACTTACAATTGTTTGGGTCACGCCATGTAAGTAGATAGATGCAAATGAAGTTTAGCTGATTGGTTGGTAGTGCATTGCAAATGAATGCAATTGATTAATTTATTTCTTGATTTTACAAAAAAAATTTGCACAATAAAATTATTATTGTAATATTATTGTTATCATTGTTGATTTCATCATTATTATTATTATTAATTATAATTATTATCATTATAATCATTGTTTAAAAAATTGCCGTTATAACAGATTCGGACCTCCCCGTTACATTTGTACAGTTAAAACACTTAAAAATAACGACTTGTATTTTTGTTATAACTAATGTTATTTTCCATTTTTTTCCCGTTATAACGACCGTTATTTTCTGGAAAATTTTGTAAAAAAAAAAGGCCGTTATTTCAGTTATTTTCTGTCATTTTAATTTATTCAAATTTGAAAATTTGAATTTCAGCCCCATTTTTTCCGTTTTCCCCTCTTATTTTTCCTTTATGCCCCTGAGTGTTAAAATTTGTAACAAGGGCTCTTATAACAGAAAAAACGATAACGCCCCAAGTCCGTTATACCGTTATAACGGCCCCTTTTAAACCTTGATTATAATTATTATTGTTATTATTATATTATCATTGTTATTATTATTATTATTATTTTGGAGAGGAAAGCTTGGGGTTAGGGGACCCCGACCAGCTATATAAAAAAGGGTCGGGATCGGGGGGGACAACCATTTTGGTGTACCCACCTAGAAGATGAATCAATGGCTGATTTTTGGTGAGGATGATTTCCTCACCATATAGATCACCCCCACAAAAAATCAGCACATTCTGAAATTTCTAACCCCCTCAAATGTGGTTTTCAAGTTGCATGGTAAAAATAGACAGTCCATAATTCTTCGACTTCCAAACCAGTCTATGAATATCGGAATGATATGAATTTTTGTGAGGACGATCTCCTCGCCAAAGAGATCATCCTCACCAAAAATCAGCCATTGATTCATCTTCTATGTGAAAAATAGAAAACGAAAAAAATAAAGAAATAAAAAATAAAAAGATAATAATAATAATAAAAAATAATCACGGTGGTTGTTGTTATTATTATTTTTATTTTTATTTTTTTTGAAAAAAAAATGTTGAGCTAACACAATGCACTTGCTTGCAGTAGTTTTTGGGCTGTACTTCCTTGCATCTATTTTGTTAAGGACTCTACAAGGGCTTGTCAACCACTTGCATGGCGGTTCATTGCACACCTCCAACCAATCACTTTCAATCCCAAAATTGTGGCAAGTGTGTGCATTGCACTCAATTTGCAGTGTACCAAGCAGGGCCTAACTCTCATGTTTCAACTGCTAAGAGAGAGAAGGTAAGTTGAAAGGCAAATAAGTGTACTTTTTTATAGCTACGAAGACGGGGAAAGGGTTTACAAATTGTTGTATTATGCTTCGAGCCTTCGACTTCAATAAAATCATTATTAGCCAAGATGTCAAGTTTGAAGAGGGTTTTCTATTTCGAAAAGAAGATAAAATATAAAGCCAAAAAGAATGAAGTAGAGAAGTCGACTGTTGACATGGAGTTATGTAAGAATTAAATATTCGACGAATACATGAATAACAAGTGGTGGAGCAGCTACATGTAAGGAGAAGTCCACAAAGAGATAGTAGACTTCAATCAAGATTTCAGGACGATTCTAACGTAGCGTTTGCACTCATTACAAATGAGGGAGATCCGTCTTCTTTTCAAGAAGCACGGGAAGATTTATATGCAGAAAAGTGGATGATGGCCATGCAAAAAGAAATGGATACTTTGCATAAAAATCGGAAGTGGGAGTAGGAAGGCATTCGGATCCAAATGGGTTTTTTCCGAAAGAAGCACCAATGATAGCAAAGGGGTATGCACAGAAAAAATGAAATTACTTCAATGAGATCTTTGCGCCGGTTGTCCAGCATGTTTCGATCAAAATGGTATTGGCTTTGGTTGTTACCCAATACAATTTGGAGTTGGAACAACTTGATGTTAAAACTACGTTTCTACACGGGGGAATTAAAAGAGCAAATTTACATGAATCAACCATAAAGGTTCGTGGCAAAATGAAATGAGGGTCTTGTTAGCAAATTGAAGAGGGCTTTCTATGTTGAGGGGAATACATGGAATTGACAGGCACGTTCAAGGAAGTTGTTTGGTTAAAGGAAGGATAAGTGAGTTGGGCTTTCAACAAGAAGCGATAACTGTTCGTTGTGACAGTGAAAACGCCATTAATTTGTAGTACTCCTGGACCAAGCACATTGACATTTGCCACCATTTTATCCAATAGATACTAGAAGATGGTACTATAATTCTTGAAAAGATACATACTAGCGAGGATCTGGCGAACATGCTTATGAAAGTAATTCCTCTAGAGAAGTTTAGGCTTCTCAGCTTCTCTGGGTCTAGCAGAAAGATGAAGAAAAGAGTTTGCACAGGTGATGTTGGCAGGAAACCTACCCAAGGTGAGATTGTTAAAGAAGTTGTCTAATTTTTTTGGGTTTCTTACTTTACAGTTTACACCAATCTGAAACTTGTACCAGCCGACCGATTGAACTAGAAAACCGGTAAACCTTCCCCCAAAACAGTCCAAGTCAGCATCAACCCGACTTGATATTTTCTAATTATATTTTTTAAACACAGAGAAACCCACCAGTGTTGAACCAGTGAACTGGCAACTCCACCGGTTAGATGATCGGTCGGTTTTCAGAACACTAATTTACATGTCTTATACTTGGGGTTGGATTTCTATTTTCTGTAAGTTCTTTTTTTGGTTAAATCTTTTTCTTAATTGGGGGTTGGGGATGGTGGTTTCCCTACCACCCATATGCATTGTAAAAGATAAATATAAGAAAACATAGAGAAAACTAGTGAAGTATACTGCTGGCCCTAATTTTAGGGAAGAACTAAAGAAACCCTAAAAAGCATTAAGAGGTTGAGAGACAAGCAAGGCTTCTACCTTTGAGCTCTTTGAAGCCTTGTACTCTCTATTTATTATTCATAATGATCTCCCATCACTTTGTGCTGTGGTCTTTTCCCGTTGGGGTTTTTCCACATTAGATGACAGGTTCTAGGCTGGGTGATTTTATTTTATGTTGATCCAATTCTTGATGTTTCCACTGCACAAACCATAACAGCTGGTTGGTTTCATCCTGCAATTTGTGTGTATAAGCCAATTATCCAAACCGTCTTAACTATTCTAGAATTGGATGAGCTATATAGCATGAGAATTACGTATTGTTGTCTACAACATGAACTTCTTGTGAATCAGATGAATTTGAGACTGCCATAAAAGCAAATTGGAAGCCTTGAATATAATTTGGATTACATGGTAAACAGGGTTTTATGAAGAGAATCAAATACTAATGCCATACACTGGAGTAATATGAAACAAATCAAAAACACAAATTTGTCTATTATGTGTGAGATGTCTCATTTATTCTCACCTGCTTGCACTAAACTGACCGGCAAGACATAATCAAAACTCATGATATACATCCTACCACCTGGATGATGAAAAGGTTGTGTCTCCACTTGCACATGCCACGAGTGTGTCTGCTTGTGTTCAGCATCTTCGACATTGATGGTGGTCGCGATCAATTGCATACATTTCATGTCTTGGAACAGGTCACTCCCTCTGAATCAAGAAAGCCAAGATTCAAATACTTCAGTGATGCAACATGGATGAAACATCTCATTCCCAAACAAATTAACATGTCGGACATGCAACACTCTTTTACAAAACCCTTTTCCTTTTTTTTCCGTCTATTATCTGTTTTCTACCATAGTATAAAGCTGTAAACACAATTATAATTTCATGGAATAATAGCATAACCTGTAGCAGGTCGACCCCAATATGATCCAAGGTCCTTTGCGTTCCATTTGCCACATTACATTTGTTATACTCTAAACTCGAACGAACTAATATTTATATAAAGAAAATACCTTTGAACTAATATGGTATTGATATTGCATAATACAGCAAAGGGTCCATCTAGTCCACCCTGAGGCCAATATACCATCCCCATACCTGCACACATGGCTAATGTCCAGGGATAGGATCCAACTGTTCGACGGGTCCCATCCAAGAGATCTCCTATGCTGAAAACCAACTTGATTGGATCTGTATTGACCAAACCTAATTTGATGACCTATGTTACCCAGATAGACCAAGGACACGGCCCCGATACAGCATTTACACAAAAAATCGACGTACCCGGCACGGATACAACACCCAATTTGAAGTATCTGGGTAACATAGTCGATGACCATAACCATCCACCATTGACTTTCATTCTGGTCATTCATTGTCGTCATCATATATATAACATATGTTAATCAATTAATTTATTTTCTTACCAACCAAAAGAATGTGAAAGTTGGCTGCATTTGGTTATCCATTGAAGTCAATTTTAGCATAATTGATCTTCATGGAACCCATCAAATGGTGGATCCCCACTCCCCTGCACTTACGCCACATGTCAGGAAGGTAGACCAGCCTTAGACAGGGACATTAAACTTCTCCTATAATGTATCCCATTGTGTACTATATATGAACTGATATTTATATTACATATTACACCATTTAAATGTGTCGGTGTTTCGATTTTACTAGGGTGTTCAGCATGTCCACCACCTTGCGTCCAAGGCTGACACTCATATCTTTGTCTGCTTTTGAGTTGTACAGCTTACCAATATAGCTTAGAAATTGAAGACTTTAGCATCCTTTTGTTCAATAGGTAAGATTGGCAACCTTTTTGAACTTACAGTTCAGATCAATTGATGTCACAGACTTTGATTTTATGAACCATCACTAGGTACAACATATGTTTTCTTTTCCCTAATTCAACTTATTATAGATAAGTTGAAGTAAACTAAGGAAAATTAATGTTAATAAGAAAGGAACTTCTCGAGACCAAACCTTTTGCCGTTTAGAATTTGTAGGGTTTGCTGAAGGGTCACTGTGCCGACGCGAGGTCCCAACATCGACTGAATTTTCCTCAGCCTGCACATGTTTCATTGCTTAGTTTGAAAATTCGATTGCTGGATTTATGTCTAATCTTTCGTCGGGTAAATGTAACAAGAATCCAAACATATCCTTCCCTTCTCGTTACAGGGAACATGACCACTAGAAGAAGCCAAATGCAAGGGCTTGAGCGGAGCATGCTTACTGGTGTTGAGGAATCTCGAACAATTCTATTCTCAGAAGTATCTGCTCTTTCCGGCGGAGCAACATTTGGCTCCGTAGATGTAATTTGAGATATGACAGGCATGATCTGACGAAGCAAAGTGGATAAGAAGACTCCTTCATCAATACCCGATCTCTGTGCTGCCTCATGAGTATCAGCATCTCCGGTTGTACCACCCTGCTCTGTGGCAGAACCAGTAGCCAATCCCGGAAAGTTGACATTACCAATACGGACTTGCTCTCCTGAAAAAATGGTCCTTAGCAACTGATCAAATCTGCTCGGAATCTGTGTT
Organism: Euptelea pleiosperma; assembly: GCA_035048495.1. Classification (NCBI taxonomy): domain Eukaryota; kingdom Viridiplantae; phylum Streptophyta; class Magnoliopsida; order Ranunculales; family Eupteleaceae; genus Euptelea; species Euptelea pleiosperma. Next base: position 18,572,164 of record CM068549.1, read on the forward strand.
GCAGATTCTTGCCCATCTATAGCCCCACCATTCAATAAAGTGTTATTATTAGAATCAGATGGCTCCTGTTGTCTTGAATTGGGAGTAGGCAATGTCCCTGCAGGAAAAAAAAATCGGGGGATCCAGCTTTTGCAAACAAGCTCTAATGTGTCGGTTTAAATCATCAACAAGCTATAAGTTAAACCAAATCAATCCTAAGATCTGGATACACATCACCAACTTTAATAGAAAGCATGGGACATGTCCAACAACCAGAAGGCGAACAACACGCTGCATTATGAATATTAACGTTAAATTTTGCAAGAATGTTATCACTTATTGCACCGAAGCTCCTTTATTTGCCAATAGTTTAGATCATTAGAGCTGTCTGATGTCTTAGATCACCCTAAAGCTATGTAACAAGGACATGACATTGGTTTTTTGGTGTGTTGGAGATATCAACACACAGACACGTGTTGACAAATCCCGACACATACTAACATGCACACTAGTGTCATTTTTTATTTTAATAATTTTTTATTTAAAAAATGATTTCTAAAAGAGGGTTGGTGTGTTCCATCCTCAGTACTTTGTTAAGGTGTTAAACACAGCTATAGACAGCCATCCCTCTTAATAAAGCTATTTACAACTATTATTATTGGATAGCTCCATGATGTATAGAAATGTTTTCTTTTACATTTCATATACTTCTTTCCATGTTTTAATTACAAAAATTTTGAATTAAATATTCTACAATATTATACTATAATACATCTGTATGGATGTGTCTGCCTGTCAGGCTTCTTAAATCCGCCGTGTCAGACACCTCATATTTGTTTGTTGAACACCGAGACATGTGTCCATGTCATTGTTACATAGCCCTAAAGGAAATCTGATGCCTTCATTTCTGAATGAATCCCTTGCTTACGCAAAGCCCTCCATGCTATGAAACACGGATACTTCAACATGCCCAGAGTACATGTATCCATGCAATACTACACCAATGCAAGTACAGGATTCTGCACGGAAATTTATTTCTTAGCTGGAAAGAAATGAAGAATTTTTCTTTTTATCTTGTGATTGGTTATTGTTATTGTACATTGTTCTTATTTCTTATCTTGTTATTGGTTATTTTCTTAGCTCACGAAAATTTCTTCATTTGTTTTGTCAACAAAATCTATAAGTGGTATCTTGTAACAAATCTTATTATTAAAATCTTCGCAATATTAGAAGTGTCATTACATTTCTCACGATGTATATACCGAAATGTTGATACTTGACTTAAAAAATTTAAAACTAAAACATTGTATGGACATTGGATGGGATACCCGTATCCGTATCTGTGTCCTGGACTTTCGAAAATGAAGAATCATATCCCATTTCCCGTACTAGTGTCAGTATCTTTATCCATTTCTGGGCATCTTAGCCTCCATATATTGACAGACGTAAATCACCCCAAAGAAAAACTGGAAACTTGCAAACAGGGTAACGAAAGGAACTAAAACTTGGTTCAAACCATCACGTCTGATGATTGATGGATCACGACCCAAGTCTGACAAAAATCTTTTGGCAAAAAGAGATGCCATGTTCTTAAAAACAACTGACGCATCAGTGGCACAATGTAGAACTTCTTTTCAAGTAACTTGATTGGGTGATGAAGATTGAAAAGAAGCATGTAACACAGGTTTAGACAGATAATTGTGCCTACATGGCAGCTTTTTTTGATGAAGAATAATTTATTTTTGACTAATTGTGCAAATCGCTGTGACATAATGTTAAAAACAATGAAAAGTCGATGACTTAAAGATATAACAAACTTCATCTATAAGCACAAGCTACTACATGGCATGATGTGCAAGTACACATGTGCAAGTACACATGGTATATAAAAAAGGAATAAAATGGAGGAAACACATGAAGGGAAGGAGTTGGTCCGGAAGTTGTACTCCATATTCCAGTATAGGACAAAAGCAATTGCAAAATTAATGTGTGCTCTTGATTGTTATCAAATTATTTCCTTTTGGTACTGTTAGAGTTCGTAGTTTATTTCCTTTATGTTTATATTACATCGTTAGGATTTCTATAGTGTTGGGCCCATATGTTCTATTACTGTAAGTGGGCTCACGTCACTTAAGTGACTAGTATATATATCACTTAAGTGACTAGTATATATTATGAGTAAGATACTGAGTCATAAACTCATAAGCAGTACAACACGATTTTTCATAATTTTTGTACTAAAAAGGCATCAATACTTTTGATACTTGCGTCAATATGAGTGAAACGATATTAATCTTGCTTAGGTTGCTCTAAATGGTTGTTTCTATGATATAATGAGTTATAAGTGTTTTATTATGCTTGCTTTATCATATCCTTAAAAATCAGTGTGTTTTTACCAACATTTTGGCAAAAATTCTCCAAACTTCTCTAAATCGGCGATTTTTTGCAAGTTTTGTATTGAAAAAGGCTAAACGTCGAGAAATTAACCGAATTTTGTTGAATTAAGCGAATTAATTCGGCGAAGTTTTGGAGAATTTTTGTAATTTTTTACTGCATGTGTACACTTTAATTCGGTGATTCAAAATTTAGCGAATTTCGGTCAAATTTCGCCGAATTTTAAAACTATGCCCAAAGCTTTGTTGGGTTTTTTATTTTTTCAAAAACCACAAGTAGACGTGTCTACCTACCCTTGCCGCTCTCCCTAGATTGATTTTAGGAATTGTTTGCTTCTCGTTTGGATTTTTCTGACATCCCGTGTGAAAGTTTATTTTTTTACATCCTCCGGATGGTCAATTCGAGTGCTTTGGGTGTTTCTGCTGATGGCAAATCTCCTGTGTGGGATGGTATTGGTACTTAGATTACGTCTATGAACTTGAATGGCACCAACTACCTTCCATGGTCTCACTCTATTAAAGTTTTTGTGTGCCAAGAAAAATCGAAGTTTCTCACTGAAGAACCATTATCGATAGATGATAAGAAATATGAAGATTGGCAAAAAGAGAACTCTTTAGTTATGACGTGGTTGTGGAACAACATGGAGCCGTCAGTTTCTTCTAATGTCATCTATCTTGATACTGCCAAGCAGATCTGAGCTATAGTTCGAGAGATGTACTCTCAAGAGCGGAATGTCTCCCACATTTATGACTTGCTTGAGTCTATGCTTACTATGAAGCAGGGAGATAAATCTCTTGGTGAGTATTATAGTTCACTCCGAGGTATGTGGGAGGAACTTCAACAATATCATCCCTTGACCACTGATCTGGAGCAGCAGAAGCGACAACGGGAAGAATTCCAAGTTGTCTTGTTCTTGTCCAACTTGAATCCTGAGTACAGTTCGATTAAGGGACATATTTTGGCTAGTGAATCTCTTCCAACTACAGCTAATGCATTTTCTCGTCTTCAGCGTGCCTTCCTTGGGAATGTGACTTCTCCCAAGGAATCTTCCGCATTGGTTTCGAGTAATGTTTCTGAGTCTTCCTGTGGTCGTGGTGGTAGTGGTTTTAGAGACCGTGGTACTCGTGGTTCTGGTTCTTGTGGAGGTCGAGGTGGTGAGATGAAGTGTGCGTATTGTGGTTACTCTAGACAAACAGAGCAGTATTGTTGGGATAAGTGGGGGAAACCCGCTTGGGTCAATCGAGCGTCTGATGAGTCTTCTCAGCCACCTACAGACCCACCCTCTCAGGCACCCACTGGTGTTCCTTCTAAGTATACTGCTCAGCTTAGCCAGCTCCTTCAAAAGCTGAATTCATTGACCGCCAGTTCTTCACAGCCTACCGCCACTATGGCAAATACAGGTAATTCTGTACGTTTGGCCGCCAAGTCTTCTTCCTCCTACGTCATCGATTCAGGGGTAAGTTCTCATATGTCCGGTATACCCTCCATCTTTTCTACTTTTCAGCCCATTAGGTCTCATATTGTTTTAGCGGATGGGTCTACTCATAAAGTTGTGGGGAAATGTGATTCACCCTAGTCCATCTGTTTCTTTGTCATCTACTTTGCTTGTTCCTGAGTTTCAATTTAATTTGTTATCTATTAGTCAACTAACTAAATCCTTACAGTAGTCAGTAACCTTTTCTCTTGTGTTTTTCAGGATCTCAAGACGAAGAAGGTGATTGGTTTGGGGCATGAGAATGACAGTTTATATTACCTAGATCTTTGTGTACCTGCATCTGCGATGAGTGCAATTATGTCGCCACTTCAGTGGCATTTCGTTTGGACCATCTTTCATTGCCTAATTTACGTCGTGTCATACCTAAATTGAATCCAGTGTCTGTTTTAGAATGTGAAGCTTGTCAGTTAGGCAAGCATCACCGTAGTTCTTTTCTGCGTTGTATTGAAAGTCGTAAGTCTAGTCCTTTTGATGTAATCCACACGGATATCTGGGGTCCTTCATGAATTAAAAGTTTATCGGGTGTTCATTATTTTGTTGTGTTTGTAGATGATTATTCTAGAATGACATCTACTTTTGTTAAAAAATCGATCCGAATTACCCCGTGTTTTTACCACGTTTTATAATGAGATCTCTATTCAATTTAGCAAGCCTATTAAAATAATTCGTTCTGATAATGTTCTGGAATACATGCAAACCTCTCTCCAGACCTTTTGTTCTGATCAAGGCATGATCCATCAAACTTGTGCTCATACCTCCCAACAAGGTGTTGCGGAGCGTAAGCACCGTCATCTGTTGGATGTTGCTCGTACCCTTATGTTTCATATGCATATCCCGAAGCTTTATTGGGGTGATGCTGTCCTCACTGCCTGCCAACTTATTAACCATATGGCGTCGTCAGTTCTAGATGGTCGTTCTCCTTTCTCCTTGTTATACCCTAATGTCAATCCATTTAATGTGCCTCTTTGTGTATTTGGTTGTGTCCTTTGTTCATGTGCTTGGTCCTAATCATGACAAACTTTCTCCTCGCTCTGTTAAATGTATCTTTTTGGGCTACTCTTGTACTCAGAAAGGATACCGTTGCTATTGTTCTGCATCTCGTCGTTATTATGTCAGTGCTGATGTCACATTTTTTTAGTCTACTTTTTTTTTCTCTTGGGGAGTTCTATGATTCGGATCTTGTGTCTCTTCGTCATGGAGAGTTTACCAGTTCTTTACCTATTGCGGTTCCTACTTCTGTTATACCTGTTATTTCCCCAGATGCTTCCACAGATGCTTCAATCAATGTTTATGAGCGTACCAAATCGCGTGTGGTTGTGCCTTATGGACAGGGTCTACCTCTTGCTACTCAAGCCCTGATCCATCATTGTCTTCGCTTGAGGTTCCTACTTCTGCTCCCTCCCCGGTTTTCACTGCCAACTTACCGATCGCCTTAGGGAAAGGTACTTGCATGTGCACTAAACATCACATTGCTGACTTTGTTTCACTTCATCGTGTGTCTCCTACCTTTCAGAGTTTTGCTCTCTCCTTGTCGGTCATTTCTGTTCCTATTTCTCTTACGCCTGATTAGCCTGCTCAGTCTTCTCCTAGTTGGAAATTAGCTATGGAAGAGGAGATGGCTGCTCTTCATCATAATCGTAATTGGGATCTTACTCCACTTCCTCCAGGGAAGCAAACTGTTGGATGTCGATGGATGTACACCATCAAGTATTTTCCCAATGGATCTGTTGAGCGCTTGAATGCGTGCTTGGTCTCCAAAGGATATATTTAGACGTTTGGTGTGGATTATTTTGAGACTTCCTCCTCAGTGGCTCGGTTGAATTCTGTTCGAATTCTTCTATGGCAGTATGTTGTGATTAGCCTTTATATCAATAATGCCTTCCTACATGGGGATTTGCAAGAACAGGTTTATATGGAACAACTGCCTGGGTATGTTCCTTTTGGTCAGACTCAGTTGGTTTGTCGCCTACGGAGGCTATTTATAGTTTGAAGTAATCCCCTCGAACTTGGTTTGATAAGTTTAGTTCAATTGTGTTCGGTTATAGTTTCCTACGCTCTACTTCTGATCATTCAGTTTTTGTCAGACGGTCTTCCACCAGTGTTATTGTTTTGATTGTGTATGTGGATGACATCATTATCACAAGATGTGACTCCTGTAGTATTTCAGACTTGAAGACTCATTTGTCTAAGCAGTTTCATATTAAGGATTTGGGTCTTCTCTGTTACGTTCTTAATATCGAGGTTGCTCGTTCCAAAACTGGTATTAGCCTTTCACAACGCAAGTATGTTTTGGACCTCTTATCTGAGACAGGTGCGTTAGACTATAAGCCAGTTGATACTCCTATGGATCCCATTGTTAAGCTTGATGTTGATGCTGGTCGTTACCGTCTGTTAGTTGGTAAGCTGATTTACCTTACTGTCACTCATCCAGACATCACCTTTGTTGTTAGTGTAGTTAGTCAGTTTACGCATGCCTCACGACAGCCACATTGGAATGCAGTTTTCTGATTCTGCGTTATTTGAAGGGGTCACTGGGCAAATAGTTATTGTATCAACCATCACAGAGTTTAGCTAGTACCAATTTCTCTGATACTGATTGGGCTGGTAGTCGTACAGATCGTCAGTCTACTTCAGATTATTGTACATTTGTTGGTGGTAATTTGGTGAGTTGGCGTAGTCAAAAGCAGAATGCTACCGCTCATTCCAGTGCCGAAGCAGAATATAGGGCTATGGCCCACACTGCGTGTGAGATGTCATGAGTTCAGTCCCTTCTTAAGGAGATGGGATTTGAGGATCCTTCTCCTATGCCTATGGCTTGTGACAATCAGGCTTGCTAGCAATCTAGTGTTTCATTAGCGGACAAAGCACATCGAGGTTGATTGTCATTTTATTCGTAACATGATGTTACACAAACGGATCATCACTCCATATATCAAGTCAGCAGATCAGTTGGGAGATATTCTTACAAAGGCCTTGCCTAGGAATCCCTTTTCTACTCTATGTACCAAGCTCGCATTGTTTGATTTGTATGCTCCAACTTGAGGGGGATTGTTGGAGTTCTTAGTTTATTTTCTTTATGTTTACATTATACTGTATGGCTTTATGTAGAGTGTTGGGCCCGTATGTTCAATTAATGTAAGTTGGCCCACACCACTTAAGTGACTGGTATATATATCACAATGAGGAGGCCAAACTATCTAAGTTTGTGACTCTCTTTTTCTCTTCTTTTTCTTCTCTCAAACCCTAGGACTTTACTTCTAACAAGTACTAATTTATTTCTAGCATAAGGTAGCAATACATATAGAAGTGGGGACTTTACTTCTAATTTGCAGAAAAATTACATTCTATATAAAAATTGCATCACACAACACTAAAATTACATTTCACATATCCATATTTAGGCTTCAGGAGTTATATAATTCTGAGGATTAATAAGAACAAGTATAAAAATCCTAACTACAAAATTTAGATGGCATAGGAAGCAATTATATCCATACTGTACCTTGCTGATGATGTTGAGTGACTGTATTTGCTGAAGGACTCATTTCAGAAACTATAGACGAAGCATTCGTAGAAAATAGAATAGCTGTCTGTGAATTCCTATCTCTTACAGGAGCTCCATTGTTTGATCCTAAATTTTGTAGTCGCACTGCAGATTCAGGGATCTGCTGCTGATCAGTTTCAGGAACACTAGGGTGACGTTCACTAGATGCTTGGGAACCTCTAGTATTGTTCAAATGCGCAGGAGTTATCTGCTGAACTCTTGCTAGAACTGGATAGAATAACCCTAATGAACCACCAGATGAATCAGACGATGAGCGATTAGATGCAGCAGGTACAGCTGCAACCACAGTCCTGATGGGCACTACCCGTACTCCAGACTCTCCTGTAAATGATGGACCCCCTGAGACTCCTGAAGTTGCCTGATGAACAAAAGTTGCACCACCAGAACTTCTTGCTGGATCTGTTTGCCCTGGAGGTTGCTGTGCACCAGCCTGTTGGCCTTGGTTAACATTGGCTGTTGTCATTGAAGACCCTAATGGTAAATGAACGACGGCTAATAATTAAACGAGTTATGCACATCCAAAACCACAGACGTAGAAAAGCTAGGCATAAATAAATATGGCACCTGTTCGAATCCGTATGTCAATATTCCTTGGGAGAAACCCAGAACCAAGAGGCCCACCAACCAAGCCAGAGTCAGGATGTACAGTTCCCATGGGGATTGCACCAAAACCTGTTCCCGGTTGAAAAGGAAGAGGCTGCTCACACAAAGTTTAATTAGTGAAATAAAAAAGTATTGGATACAAATGAAGACATTGTGGTGAGATATTAAGAGCATAACCTGAACCATTATGGGATTTGGACCAGATGTGGATATGAAAACTGCGGGTCCAGCATTAACCACAGCTTCGGACTGAAATAAATGTGTCTAAATAAGGATTTTCTGTGAATACAACAGAAACACATAAAGAAATTATAAGAAACCTACCGGTGTTTGGCCCATTCTCAATGTCATGGTTGAGCGGCCAAGCTCAAGTATCAAAGCACCTAAATTTTGCAATAGAACTCCCAATCGCATTGCACTAGCCTGAATGCTTGTCCGCTCCAGCGAATTAGTAATATTTGCCTCATCCTCCAGTTGCCTCGCAAGTTGCTGCCAGAACATAAGATAAACTTGAGCCATAACTAACAGAAAGGAGGATTGGAAGGGTGGAGGAGGGAGGGGTGGGTAGGCAGAAGTAATTTGGGACAAAAGGGTCAGTGCAAGCTTGAGGTCATATCTCTACAATCACATTGACAGTATGGGAATTCAGAATGGGTTATGGCCATCCAGATCATCTACCCTCCAAATGAAAGCCTAAAAGTCATCTACTTATTCACCCGAGGAAATACAACATTGCTATAAATAAATTCTAGGTAGCAGAAAAACTCGTGACTCCAAAATTATAGGGCATAAAAATAAACAGCTATAAGCCTATAATATGAAGGAAACAAAAGATGATGCTTAAGCACATACAGATAGGCATTCTCCAGCTTGTTCAATGAGCATTTGTCTTGTAGACAACATGACTTCTGCCAAGGATGCTGGTGTTGGCAGCCCTCCTTGTCCAGCACCTAAACGCGACGCAGCATCATATCCTGATCCTTCACTGCCATGCATGCCAGCAGCTTGAGCATTGTTGCTCTGGCCTCTGCCTGCCAATGCCCATATGTTTCAACAATCTAAATGTGCCAGAAATTTGAAAAGAGTAAGTTTAAGGATCTATGACAAGAAAGAGAACTGACCATTGGCACTGAATTCATGCCTCATATGGCTTAAATACTGGGACATAGTCGTCAAAGAATCAGCAAGAACCTGAAACGAACAAAAAACTAATATAGTGTTAAATCCTCGATCAGGTAATACTTGGCACATGATATATATTAGTGAAACAAGTAAAACAAAAAAAAAAAGACAATACAGCTGCATGAAGTAAACTAGGAAGGCCCTGAAACTTACTGGCGGCTGCTGAGGGCCCAAAGAAGCTGCAGTTGGAAGTCGAAAAGCACCTTGCAGTGTATCAAATTGAGACATTGTAGTCTGGTCAGGTTGCCGTCTGGTTGAGTCTGACATACCACTAGCACCAGATGTTCTGTCAAGTCTTTCTGGGCCAGGTTCCTGCCAAACAAAAGATTAAATATGAAAAAAAAAATGACATACAGACATCACCTGACAAAATTCTTCTGCAGATCTTCAGAAAGACTTGACAAACTGCACATCTTCAGGTTCTTTCTGGTCCTTTTAGCAGTGGAAGACGACTCTTTTAATAATGTTATCTCTTGGACGTCTAAGAAAGTTGCATATCCTTGGGATTTTAGCATCTTAGGGTAGAATAGAGGCTTGGATATATCACTAGACGATATATTATATCTTTTTGTCTGAATAAAGCTTTATTACTTATCAGAGAGAGAAGTACTGAGGGAGAATTTCCCATCAAAGAACTAATACAACTACAATTGACCTAAAAAACAGGTGCACTGTGGTGTTTGTCATAGGTCACTGGAAGTTACCCTAAGAACCACCTCTTCACTGCCACTTCCACTATTAGTGATTCCAATAGAACCGAGAACAGCTGAAATAATCTGTTCATACAGAGAAAATAACAAAGGAAGCATTACTAAAGTCAGCTAACATCAGCATTGATGAGAAACAAAAACTTGGTCAAGTATATCTACTCATATCCTTACCCGGTTGAGATCTGGTATACCTCCATCCCCCTGATCAGCTATATTGAAGGTTCCAAGTACTACACTATGAGCCGCCTGATTACCTCGACTACGTCCAGTACTTGTAGGATCAGTTGCTGCAAATGATGATGTCTAGTAGTTAGCCCTTGCTGTTTTGCACCGAAAGTGGTCTTTTAGATAAATACACGTATTTCCTTTCTTATTTTTATTTTTTCTTTCATTCATTTAAGTCACTGTCTAGTAGAAACATAGATGTTATGGCACTAAAGTTGATGAAACAAAAACACTACAAAGTTGATGAAAAGAAAGGATGTATCCAGTAGTTAAAAAAATAATAAATGTCCAATCAAGTCATAGTGTCGTCAACAAGGTGCATAAGAAATCATGTCCAACTTCCTAGACAGAGAAAAGTATTTTGCAGCAAACCTCCATGCATTATGTTGGGGCCTAGAGATACAGCTAACAATGAGGACAAGAGTATGGACTTTTGAAATTTTTTAATTGAAGTCGTTTTCTATTCCAAAAGCATTCCTCCATTGGACGATTTGTAAAGTCCTTACAGAAGCTTGGAGGCTCCAAGCTCTTATTTTCTTCGAATTATTCTTTTGTCATCGTCCCCACTGCTGAATCCTACACATTGGCCTTGGTGGATGCCGTCAACACTAGAGGGCACATTATATGGAGGCTCCTCCCCTTTGCTTTACTCAAACCTATGGAAGGAGCACAACTTCAGGATTTTTTAGGATAAATATGGGTTTATACTGTTGCATGGATGCGGACATGTGCGTCGGAATCTGACACGGATACGAGGTGTCGGATTCGGCAAACCCCAAAAAATAAGATTCGGGGACTCGGCTGAATATTTTAATTATCAGTTTATTTTTATTTTATAACGACGAGTCCATGGCGAAATATCGGGATTTTCTTGGTAGATTTGGTAGGATTTTTACCAAATTTTAGATTTTGGTAGGATTTTCTTGGTAGACGAGTCCGTGTCCAACACGGACACTTCCATCATTTAGAAGAGTCCATGTAACATTTTATACAGTCTTTTATCAATAAGACGAAGCTGACTTTTATATTCTAATGGGTGGCTGTATTGAAAGATTTCCAAGGTGTTTCAATTCAAGAGTTGTTTTCCAAGTGGGATGTGATTGTCAAAGAGCCTTTGTAATTTTTTGGATGTGGGTTTATCCTTTTAAACCCCCTTGTTTTTTTTTGGCATTGGCATTTTATCCCCTTTATATCTTATGTACAGTGTCTCATTTTAGCTTTCTTCCCCCATTCATATAGTATTTTCACTTTACTAATAAAAACTAAATAAATTCACTATCGCAACATACCCACCAGTCAGAATCTTGCAAAACGTTTTGAGTCAGGAGGCTTAAATCAAACCTTAGGTTAGGGTTTAAAGCCACTTCGCCAAGAAAGATGGTACATGCAAGGATAATGCCGGTGATGATTTCTTCCTGCAACGTTTAGGAAAAAGATCAAGGGCACGCAGCACCATGCTCGTGAGAGACAAAAAGAAAAACTGAAATTGGTCAAGAAATCTCAAGGAGGAAAGAGATAATTGGAATTTGGCAGGGAGGTTGAGAATCATAAAAAGGGGATTGGGATGAAATGGCTTGAAACAATGAAGTACAAAAGAAGTGGATTGGGAGGAACGAGCAACGTATTTTAACTCCAATTGAAGCCAAATTGCGGCTGAAGAACATGGGAATGTTTTTAATGACTACAAAGAGGCAATAAATATTGCCTGTCTTAATAGAAATAGAGGAGAGGAAACCTTCTCCCGTGGTTTCTCATCCAATGGGTCGAGTGAAAAATAGTTCTGGTCAAAACAAAATCAGGCAAAGAAAAAGATTATGTCAAAACTGAAGAGTTTTTGGTCAGGAAGAAAGAGCAAGGTTCGGAAATTTTTTATAAGGTGCTTGCTATGGGGGATGACAGGTTTGGGCTTTGACGAATTGCGAGAACTTGAATGAGATGGTGAAGAAGAAATGATACACAGATGCCTGAGTTAACTCGCCCCAGTCAACTATGTCTCAGCATTGAACCATCCAATGACTGAGACCAAGTTTTAAAATCATATTGTAGACTTAGCCAAACGAGATATACGAAGCTGGGTAGAGGTCTGATGAACGAAAGGGAGATAGTGGCAAATTTGAAGAAAGAAAAGGAGAAGTTTCAAAAGGAGTCAATGAACTTTTTTCTTATTGTATAAAGAGAAAAGAGGGGGGAAGAGCCCCACTATACAAGAGGGAATAAACAAAAAAATTTAGAGAGGAAGACCCTCACTAACTGTATAAAAAGTACAAGCCAAAGAATTATCTTAGACCCAGAAAACCTCCTCCCCACAAAAAAACAAAATGCTCAAATCTTAAGCCCCTAAATTCTTCAAGGATAGAAGACCAATAAATAGAAAAGTTTTGATCTTCAGGACTAAGGCATGAATATAATAAGAATATTATTTTTGTCGATATTATTTTAACCGTTATTCTCTTTCCCAGCATTAATTTCACTGTTTTACTCCTTCGCAATATTATCTATACTAACTCTTAACATTATTGATGATATTGTTTTTTTGGTACCAAGGGTTTCCGGGCCTCTTAGAGCACCCGACTAGTCCCTTGGGGCACATGCCGTCCCCCCGTCCCACACACACCATTTAATTACCGGGATAAATCCCTGGGGGTGGTCCCAAGGGTGGGATTTGAGCTCATGACCTCCGCTTCCTGAGACGTGGTCCTGGCCAGCTCACCAACCCCTCGAGGTTATTATTGATGATATTTACTTCAGTCTTTGGCTCCCTTTTTTTTGGCAAACACACATAACTAGGTTGAGAGAGATCAATCAACTTTCTAATGAAACAAGCGAAGTACCTTCCTGGCGTAAGCATTGAAAAATGAAAATGAGCTTCACTACAAGTTTACCAGTTAGTTTTCATGGAAGCCTCCTGGTTTTGAAATAAAGATATTAGACTATGTAGATCTTTTCAGAAAAGGTGAGGTTTTAAAATTCGGCGAAATTAGCCGAATTAATTCCGAATTTTGACTGATCGAATTAAAGTGTACATGTATTAAAAAATTTACAAAAAATCGCCGAATTAATTCGAAGTAAACAGTAAAAATTTGGCCAATTTCTCGAAGTTTAGCCTTTTTAGTACAAAACTTGCAAAAAATCGTCGAATTAATTCGTTTAATTCAAAGTAAATAGTTAACTTAGAGAAGTTTGGAGAATTTTAGCAAAACGTAGGTAAAACACATTGATTTTTAAGGATAAGATAAAACAAACATGATAAAACACTTATAACTTATTATATCATAAAAACAACCCTTTAGAGCAACCTAAGCAAGATTAATATCGTTTCACTCATTTTGGCAAAAAATCTTTAAACTTCTCTAAGTCAGCGAATTTTTACAGAAATTCTCTAAATCGAATTGAACTTCCCCGAATTAATTTCGAATTTTAACTGACCGAAGTCTAAGGCGAAGTCGAAGTTTAGAACCTTGATTATATGTTTGTGTAAAAGATTTTGGCCTCTCCCCAATTACTGAGAAGAGCCGGGAAAAAATCCCTAAGATCATATTCTAGTACATTAATAACCACATCTATCACTTACAGATGTGTTGGGTAGTTATACTCAGACAACCTGTGGGAGATGGACTACTTTTGTTGCTGTGATTGTCCCACCTGGTGAACCTTGCAAAATTGTCTGCCTAGATCTTCTAATAATGCCTCCCACTTAGGTAGCTCATAAAAGTATCCTATCAATCCACTAAAGTTTAACCTTCTAGACCACTAACGCAGAGTTCGTCTACATTGCGACCTTAGCCTCAAGTCCCGACACCTTTGACTAGTATATGGAGTAGCCTGGCTCAGAAAAGCACGAGGTTTTATCTTTGTAGAACCTTCATGTTAGCCAAGGTTTAAAATTTTGTTCCGGAGGAATGTCTCGGTCGAGTGAAAAACCGAGACAAACTCTGAAACGAACGAAACATTGAAAAAATGGCGAAACAGCAATATTTCCGAAACATTACGAAACATACCCAAATTCCGAAACATTACGAAATATTCCAAAACATTCCCAAAATCATGAAATCATATTTTTTTGGATTGTATCGTAATGTCTCGGTTTGTCTCGACGAAACAAACTGAAACATTATGAAATGAAATGAAACATAAGAAACAGTCCGAAATTTTAAGCCATGCTGTTAGTAGAACATAAATACACATGTTGATCAAGAAATTTGTTTGCTTTTATAATTATACTATATTTAGTGGACATGGGCAACTTAGTTTTTATGATTAAAGGCTGCATTCTATTGCTAATTTGGAATAATGAATTTGTTTACAAGCTAAGATTAGTTGCTGCAAATAGCTTCTGAAAAAGTCTAATGTTGGTGTTGTGCTACAGTTTCTTAGATCAACTTTACTAACTGGGTTCACTTGTTAGTGCTTTTGAGAGATATGACCAGGTTATTCATTAATACTAATCCAAACTTAAAGGTGTGAGCAGATTGCGGTTCACAGTATATTTGAATAAGAAAAGCAATGAACTTGGGGAGAGAGAGAGAGAGAGAGGTACACAAGAAATAAAAAAAATATTATCAGATTTACATTGACAGGTCTGACAAGATGACAGGTGTCAAGTCAGTGAGGGGTAGTTTGGAGTATGAGGAAAATTTTCAAATGCCCTTATTAGCGGATATTGCAAATGGGACGTAGAAGTCAAATGTAATAAGAAGTTAGACCTTACTGTAGAATGATGAGATTAGATTGAGATGCTTTATCACATGAGTTGGGTCCCTTTATATAAGCAAGGGCCAAGATAGACTTTACTAATTTATCCGATGTGGGGCTAAACATCTCTAACATTTGGAACAAATCTTGCTCATGGTACTCCTGTCAAGGGCTTTGGTGAAGATATCAGCTAGTTGACTCTGAGAGGATACATATGGTGTAGAGATCTCCTTGCTGAGTACCTTTTCCCGAACAAAGTGACAATCTACTTCTATATGCTTCATGCGTTCGTGAAACACAGGATTGTGACTATATGAATAGTATCTTGATTATCACAATAAAGTCTTACTGGATGTTTGACTGGCACCCCAAGGTCTCTCAAACTACCTTTCGACCATACAAATTCACAATAAAATCTTACTAGATCTTTGTTTTTTCTCATTTTAAACATCATCGCTGACGTAGAACAAGGGAATCTTGTTCTACGATCATAAGAGAATGGAATCACTCAACCGAGTTTTGAAGGAATCTCTCCTTCGGGAAGAATCGCTCTTCCCTCTCAGGCCTCTTGCCCAAAAAAATTAGAATATCTCTTCATTCATTATTTCAAAATTAAAGATTACATCCCTATTTATAAAACTCTTAACTTTTCTAATCCTAATCAAACTAAAAGACTTTCTAAAAGTGTTTGAAACTGATTACAACTCAAATAATAAAAAATAATAATCTTAATTAATACAAAATTAATATTAATCTTGCAGGGTCCGCATGCTTTGGCTCTCTTCACTGATCCAATGTAGATGCGAATTATTAAGTAGAATGCTCCTACATCAAACCCTCATGGTTGAAAAGAATTCGACCTCGAATTCGGATTTAGACAAATCAATCTGGGCCTTTAGATAGATGGGAATCACTCCCTTGGCTTCGCACCAAATCCCTATTCGGTATACGTTACATTAGTCCACAGCATGTGAACGGCTTATTCCAAGGGCTAGCGCTTGATTCATTCTCTCTCTGAGAAAGGTCTTCTTTGGCGGTATCTTCCTTTTGCAGTTTTGTGGGTGATATGGAAGGAAAGAAACCGTAGGATTTTTTTGGGCACAGAGGAAGGGATTCCAAAGATGGTCTTGCACGTGAAAGCATCCATTTCTTTGGTCCTTTGTTTCCCCTCTCTTTAGAGGATTTTTTTTAATCCTTTGTATATAGATGGCACAAATTACTAAGGGAACGTCCTCCTTCATGAGGAGGTAGTTTCCCCTTTTTTGTTCTCTTTGGGATTTTTCCCTTTTTAATTAACTATACACATTTATCAAAAAAAATATCACTAGATCTTCCATCAATTGTCATCTTGGAAATACTTGGAATAGTTGTCGATCTTCGACGGAAGAATCACTCTTACTTAAAAAGGCATCTCACCATAGAACTTTATTGGAAATCACTTTAAAAAATAAAAAACGAATTTCTCCACTCTTCCAAATATATTTGGACTTGCACTTTCAAATTCAATATGTTTCTCAGCTTCACGTCTTTTTTTTTACTAGGTCAACCGAGTTGATCAAAGATCAAACTGATCTAGTCAACTTGTTTGAATAGAAGGTAAAACCCGAATAGTTCCTGTTTGGATGTAGGAGTGGGATAGAATGGGAATAAGGGTTGTTTGGATATAGGGATAAGGTAAACCAAGATTAGGTAAAGGAATCATGGGTCGGGTCAATGGGTCATGGATCGGGTCAATGGGTAGGATAAGTGTACCTACTCTAATGGACTCGGCTCAAATAGATAAGGTTGTTGGGCCATTTGACACGTTGAGCTTGTGGGTTGTACAAATGGGCTGGGTTTATAACAAACATATGTGGGCTTTGGGCACAAGTCACTTAAAGCCCATTAGGAATTAGGGTGAGGGCACGATGAAAAAATATAAAAGAGAGGATTTTGTCTTCTTCCTCTCAAGAAGAGGTTTGGACTTTTCAAAAGAAACCTTAACCTAAAACTCGAAATGCAACACGGCTAAAGGAGGGGGTTGGTCTGATATTTTACTGACAGAGTGATAGGATTTTGGCAACGAAAAAGGTTGATTATGGCGTCGACAATATGGATTGTTGGTAAGGGAAAACCTCTTTTTTTCTTCTTCTTATTGTGGTGCTCATGGTAGACAAATCCTCGTCGCCCTCTATCAACAGTACTGCGTGAACAATACATATGAACAAAACCATGAACAATACCGTCCCAAAACCCCTATACCCTTGTGAGAAGGTGGTTGAAGTGGCAACAGATTGATGGCGACGATGGTAGGACTTTTCCGCTCTGATACCAAATTTTATGTAGGACAAGAGACTATTCTGCGATCGGATAATATTTCCGTGAAATCAATCCATCGGATTTTGAAGGAATTACTCTGGGAATCGGTCTTCCCTCCCAGGCATCTCGCCTAGAAAACTTGGCATCTCTCCAAAAAGAAAATATCTCTTCATTCATTATTTCAGAATTAAAAGATTACATCCCTATTTATAAAACTCTAACTTTCCTAATCCTGATCAAACTAAAAGACTTTCTAAAAGTGTTTGAAACTGATTACAAGTCGAATAAAAAAAATAATAATCATAATTAAAATTAAATTAATACTAATCTTGCGGGGTCTGGATGCTCTGGCTCACTTCACTGATCCAGTGTAGCTGCGGAATATCAAGTAGAATGCTCCAGCACCAATCACCATTTTAAAAATAGTTTTTCCAGAAGAATGAGTTTTCTAAGTTTCAACGTCAAAAGTAAACTCAAGGTTCCACGATAGATTTCTTAATGTTATGTAAAATCATATAAGAGGATAACGATGAAAAACAAAGAATCAACCTAGATTGTGGCTGCTTGGCTGTACACCTCAAAATCCAACATATTGTTCCAGATGGCCTCTAGAATCAAAGGCTGAGTGAGGCTGGGTAGCCAAGCACCACCTGACAGAGCATCATTAGGATTAATAAGAGAACAAAAATAAACTCTGAAGCATCACTTGCTGGTGAGTTGTGAAATTGACCCAACTGGGCAGCTCAAGGAGTCTACTCAAAATCAGCTGCAAGAGCAATAATGGGTCGAATTTTCATTTCTCTTAAGTTTCTATTATAACTTCTTTACCTTCAAACCTTAAGCACCTATGGAAGCATTTTAGCTCACAGAGCAGTGAAAAAGAGGCGACATGCAGGGATGATAACAATGCTTCAGAAGAACATTCTTTTAAGCCATGCGTGAGATTACATAAACCAGTGGATGAAACAGTACAGAATGATGAAAAATACTAAGCAACCATTACCATGACAGACATTTCACAACAAGACGTGCCATGTCTACCAGAAAGGAACAGCTTTCTGTTTTAAATTTTAAAAACTGTCATAATAACAAGTATTTCATCCAATATCCAAAGTCAAAGAATAGCTGATTAGCTTTCGTAAAGCACAGCAAACCTGGATTAACGGGTAAGCCCTCAGATCCCAAGAAGCTCATTGTGGATGCCGATGAAGGGGGAAGTGGTTGTCTGACAACCAGATGCAAAGTGTGACCATCTTCCACATCTAAATCAAATTAAGAAACTCAATTGTTCAAATTAATTCAAATAAATATCGAAAAGATGCCAAAACAAAAACTGATTAGTGTAAGGGAAACATAATGAAGTTGGATAACAGTTTGTGAAATGCCTAAAGGCCCGAAACCAAACCATACCAAGAACCTGATAAACTAATTGATATCCTAAAAAGCATTGCAAATTCAAAAAGAACAAATAAATCAACATTTAGAAACAAAAAATGATGACAAAACAGTGTGGCAGTTCAAATTATATTTCTTTTATTTTTTCAGAGATGTCACCTCACTGCTGCTACAAGAAGTACCATGTGTGACCTTGGTCATCTAAGTTCTGAACTGTGTAAGGGGCATATTCCACATAAATAACATTGATCCAATTTAGGGAGAAAAACAATAAACGTCCTAAGGTATATGCGTGAAGTTAAGAAACACCTAAGAAGTACTTCGACAATGATCAAAAGCTAATCATCATAATTGGTTTATATGGGGCTTGGATCTTCACTCCTGGAGACTTGTTGCTGGTTTATGCAAAGAATTTTAAGGTTACTGGTCATATCATGGTTGTTAAAAATTATACTTTATAATCATTACTCAGAAGGATCTTACTCTATATCGCAGTTTAGTGAACTGGCATTTGAGATAAACATTGTGTTACCTTAATCAATTCTCCTCCACCTTCTACATGATATTATCTCCTGCTTTATATTTTACAATTATCACATCTATTACTACTTTAAAGCCAAAACTGGGGTTGGGGAACGATCTTCACACTCACACGACATTTGCATCATGTTCATCGAACGCCTATAGGAAACCTCTTACTTCATTAAATGTTTTCTTAAGAAAATAAAAAGTTCATTAAAATGTCCCCTTTACAGTACGCACCTATGAGTTGCCTATAAAAAAAAGTTTTTTTCTACCCTATGCATCTATTAATTCCCTGTCACAGTACTCAATTAATTAAATACCCCTATCTTCCTAAAGTTAATTAAATGCCCCTGAATAAATACTTAGATACTTTTCAGACCATCATTCTCAATTTCAATTCAACCCATTCATAATGACTAAATTACTTATCATGTCAATTTATCCATATTTTCAAAATAACCCTTTTTAACCACTTAATTAGTTAACATGCCATTATTTCTATATTTCCAAATCAGTTACCTAATAACAATTTACAGATTCACCCTTCCAAACTGCCCTTTGGGTCATTCACACGACACTCATCAACATTGAGCATGTAGGAGGTCCATCATCATAGTTAGAATATGGAGATGGACATGGAGGTGAGTGGAAACAAGAAGAGGTGAAGAAGAGAGTAGGTGAAGACAAAGGAGAAGGAGAAGAAGAAATAGGAGAGAATAAGTTGGTTCTCATCGTATGAGAGCCCACTCTGACTATATTAGAAACATAAGAACCTGAATGGACATAAATGTCTTTACAAAGAGAAAAAAAAAAAACAAGACAAACATGTGTAAGATACAAAGAAAGACAAAACTACCCCTCAAGACTACAGTACACATAATCTCTACACTCCCCCTCAAGCTGGGGCATAGATATCATACATGCCCAACTTGCCCAAGATACTATGAAAGTGGGACTTACTAATTCCTTTTGTAAAGATATCAACAAATTGTTCTTCGGTCCTCACAAAGGGGGTGCAGATCAAGCCAGAACGTAGCTTCTCCTTTATGAAATGTCGGTCCATTGTCCACCTCAATATGTTTCGTTTTGTCATGCTAAACATGATTATGAGCAATACTGATCATGGTTTTAAAATTCAACAAAATTCGGCGAAATTAACCGAATTTTGACTGACCAGAATTAAAGTGTACATGTATTAAAAAATTTACAAAAAATCGCCGACTTAATTCGAAGTAAACAATAAAAATTCGGCTAATTTCTCGAAGTTTAGCCTTTTTAGTGCAAAAATTGCAAAAAATCGTCGAATTAATTCGAAGTACATTTAACTTAGAGAAGTTTGGATAATTTTTAGCAAAACGTTGGTAAAACACATTAATTTTTAAGGATATGATAAAACAAGCATGATAAAACACTTATAACTTATTATATCATAAAAACAACCATTTAGAGCAACCTAAGCAAGATTAATATCGTTTCACTCATTTTGGCCAAAAATCTTTAAACTTCTCTAAGTAAGCGAATTTTTACAGAAATTCTCTAAATCGAATTGAACTTCCCTGAATTAATTTCGAATTTTAACTGACCGAAGTCTAAGGCGAAGTTGAAGTTTAGAACCTTGATACTGATGGCACAAAATCCCAACTCTCCTAATAGAATCTGTAACCATAATTGCTCACACAAACCGTGTGCCATAGACCAAAACTCAGGCTCTGCACTTGATTTTGCAACAACAGCTATTTCTTGCTCCTCCAAGTGACATTGTTGCCACCAACCAATGTGCAATATCCGGAGGTAGATCTCTTGTTGCTGACAAAGCCAGTCCGATCAGCATCAATGTAGGCCTCCACTCTCAAGCATAGTTAGCAATTCGGCATACAGCAAAGATTCGGTGGGAAAAGTTGGAGTTTAATTCAGTTTCAGAATATAAAATTTTGGTCAAAAATTCAGTCATTGTTGAAGTGTTATATTCGTTTAGCCTTTAAAAACCTGAATTTTACCTTTTTCTTAATTTTATACGACCTTAATACGTTTTTATTTTTTAAAAATGCAAAATTCGTGTATTAAACGCGAATAATACGCGTTTTATTCGTTTAATCTTAACATTTGTGATTTTTCCGATTTTTTTATTTTATATGACCGTATAAAACATTTCTTAAAAAAATGTAAAAATTTGAACGCGAAGAATACACAAATTTACTAACTAGGCTCTCAGGTGGTCATGGCAAGCAAATAGCACCCCTTTCCCTGGCGCAGACTTCCAAGTATCTGAGAATCCTGAAAATGGCCTGATGAGAAGTCCTGGTAAAGTGCATGAACTGGCTGACAACACTGACAACACATGCTATGTCAGGTTAAGTAAAGGAGAGATATATGAGGCGGCTAGCTAATCTCTGATATCTTCCAGCATCAACAAGGGGTGCTCCATCACTATCACTTACGCGGTGATTTTGCTCAATTGGGGTGTCAATGGGTTTACAGCCCAACATGTCAGTCTTCTTTAGTAAGTCTAGGACATATTTCCATTGTGAGATGAAGATGTTCTTCCTTGATCTGGCAACTTCAATCCTTAGGAAGTATTTCAACTGCCCCAGATCTTTGATCTCAAATTATTTTGCTAACTTCCCTTTTCGCTGAGACATCTCTTCTATGTCATCCCTTGTCATAACTATGTCATGAACATAAATAATGAGAGCAGTAACCTTCCCTTCATTATGCTTATTTTGTCATAACTATGTCATCAACATAAATAATGAGAGCAATAACCTTCCCTTCATTATTCTTAGTGAATAAGGTATGGTCGACCTGACTCTGCTTATACCCATACTTCACCATGGCACTGCTAACCTTTCAAACCATGCCCTCAGTGACTGCTTTAACCCATATAGAGCCTTCTTCAACTTACACACTCTACCTTCTGAGGTGGGAAATTTGAAGCCAAGAGGCAGTCTCATGTAGACTTTCTTCTTCTAAGTCGCCATGCAGGAAGTTATTTTTCACATCAAATTGTAGCAAGGGATAATAAGACTCGGACCGAGTTCAGTTTTGCAACTGGAGCGAATGTGTCCTAATAATCAACTCATATGTCTATGTATACCCCTTTGCGACAAGGCGGGCCTTATACCTTTCAACAAACCCATCTGGAAGGTGTTTCACAGTGAACTCCCACTTGCATCCCACTAACTGCTTGCTTTCCTTTTAGTAATTCAACAAGTTCCCATGTATTATTTTCATCAAAAGGACGCCTCCTCACACATGACTTCTCTCCATTTGGAGTGTGAGAGAGCGTCAAAAACAGTTTGAGGCAAACAAATCGAGATAGAGTGAAAGCAAAGGCACACCAACTAGAAAATAAGGAATCATATGAAACAAAGTAAGAGATAGGATGCTGGGTACAAGTACAAACTTTCAGACAGCAATAAGGAGATCTGAGTCATTAACAATTGGAGGAAGGATGATGGGAAGATTACCTAGGTCAGAAGAGGTCTATTGGCAAGGCTTAAGGGAAGTGGCATGTTCTCGACATCGCCATGAGTACACTTTCAAGACCTCTCCACTAGGCTCCACCTCAGCATTGGGTTCATTCTCCAATGAACACCCGCTACTAGTACCATCAAACGTGGATGGATAAACAAGAAGAGGGAGAACATAAGAAGGCATCTCTTCCTCTGGGATGCTCCCCCCTGAAGAGAGGTCTTCCGATCAAAGTAGATTCGTGGAATATGACATCCATAGAGACAAACCTGTTTCTGGTAGGGGGATGAAAACATTTGTAGCCCTTTTTGAGTTGGGGAATACGCAAGAAACATACATTTGAGAGCTTTGGGCTCAAGCTTTGAGCGGGCTGGTTTGGAGAGATGAACATAGTAAATACACCCAAAAACCCAAGGAGGAAGAGGGAATATAGGAGTCTGAGGAGAGAGATCCTCAATAGGGGATTTGAAACCTAGAATGCGAGAGGGGATGCAACTAATACGAAAGGAGGTAGTAAGGACAACATCAGACCAAAAAGTTTTTGGAATGTTTGTAGCAAACATAAGGGCTCTCGCGGTTTCATGAGGGGGCGATACTTTCTTTCAGCCACCCCATTATCTTGTGGTGTGTCAACATAAGAGGTTTGGTGAATGATGCCATGCTCAAAAATAAAGGAGGAGAGACCACATGTACCCCCCCCCCCCCAATTATCAGAACGGAGAATTTTAATCTCAGTGTCAAATTGGGTACACACCATCTGATAGAACAAATTAAAGACGGAAAAAACTTCACTCTTAGTCTTTAAGAGATACACCCCAAGTAACACGAGAATCATCATCAACAAAGGTCACAGCGTATTGAAAACCAAACAAAAGAAGTCGTGGGAGAAGGCCCCCATACATCATAATGGACAATCTCAAAAAGGGAATTACTCTGATTTCAACTAACAGGGTATGAGGTTCTACAATGTTTAGCAAGCTCATGGGCTTCACAAAAAAAGAGTAGAACAAGATACAGTTGATGAAAACAACTGAAGAGTGATGAGCATATGCTAGGGGATGAGGTGAGGAGTCCAATAGATACAGGCCACTTTCCTCACCATTGCCAATCATCATCTTCATCTCCAGGTCCTGCAACACAATAAGAAGGAAAAAAGTGACACTGCAATTCAAAGATTTTGTAATACTACTAACAGATAAGAGGTTAATAGCAAAACTTGGTACGTGAAGAAAAGTAAAAAGACGCATAGATGGGGTGGCCATAACTCCCTCTTTCCCAGAAATAGAAGAAAAAGACCCATCAACAATTTGAACTTTATCTTGGCCAGAACATATATGATAAGACGAGAAAAGGGAATGCATACCAGTCATATGATCAGAAGCTCTTGAATCAATGATCCATGAGGAATCGAAAGAGGACATGGAGGCGTTGAAAGCTGATGTGGAGGTACCTGAGTGTGCATATGACGAGATAGCAGTAGGGGTCTCCATTTTGGCCATGAAATGGCAAAGTGACTCGACTTCATCGCGGGAGAGGTTAGGTCCATCAGTGGCAGGAGCTGATGACGGAACGGGCAATAGACCAACTCAAGCCTCCAAACCTACCACCACCACTACTCAAGCTGGTAGTGGATCTCATTTGGGGTCTACCATGAAGTTCCCAATAGGTTTCCTTTGTGTACCGCGTCTTCCTACAATGTTCACACATCAATTTCTCCTTATCTCCACCACTTAAAAAGCCTCTGGTGCCTCCCTTGCCTCTGATTCGAGGTGGATACCAAAGCAAATCTCTCCTGTAATAACCTAAGCACCCCTTACTAGTAATAAACAATTTTGTGAATTGAGACCAAGCCAAGTAGTTTGCTCAATCTAATTTCACTATAATGATCTGCATAGATGGGCTATTCGTGGTTGGGGTAATAGGTGGTTTTATAACTCGAAAAGTAGAGCTATTGGAAGGTTGGTCAACTTCAGACATATTTCCTCAAACATTTGGTGGACAAACTGTTGTCAAACACCCAAAGTGGAGACAAAGAAAACTACGCAGCACCTCCAAGGCTTATCCAAACAACGAACAACCATAAATAGCTAATCCCTTCAATGAGAGGGTCCAAACGTACCTATTCTGGAAATGTTTCAAGAGATCAGACCTAGAGCCACCAAAAACCATTCGATTATCATCAAACCTAAGCCAAACGAGCACCAAAAACAAGTCTTAATAGCTCCAAGCTTTAGAACCCCATCAGGTTGCAACTAGCCATACGGCTCCCAACCCTAGCCGTACGGCCAAAGTGGTGGGAAGCACTAGAATGACTCAAAACTGGACGAGAAGGTTGCTGGTGCTATCCTACACTGATACCAAGTTGGAACATGGAGATGGAGGTGAGTGGAAGCAAAAAGAGGTGAAGAAGAGAGAAGGTGGAGACGAAGGAGAAAGAGAAGAAGAAATAGGAGAGAATAACTTGGCTCTCATCGTATGGGAGCCCACTCTGATTATATTAGAAACATATGAACCTAAATGCACATAAATACCCTTACAAAGAAAATAAAAGACAAACATAAGTAAGAAAATAAAGAAAAGACAAAACTACCCCTCAAGACTACAATACATATAACTCTACAATCATCAACGTTGATGATGTTAAACAACCATTTACCCCAAAAGATCGACCTATTGGGGAAATGCGAAACAACTATGTATATCAACAAGTAGTCGGGCCAACACAACACATGCGTGGAAACACACCATCCACTAACACGCCCCCACAACGGGAATACACTCCGCTGGAGACTTGAACCAACGACCTCCCAGGCCCTAAGGCTCTAATACCATGTGAAACAACCATTTACCCCAAAAGATCGACCTATTGGGGAAAGGCAAAACAACTATGTATACCAATGGGTCGTCGGGCCAACACAACTCGTGCGCGGGAAAACAACATCCGCTAACGCCCAACACCCCCTCAACGGGAATACACTCGACTGGAGACTTGAACCTGCGACCTCCCAAGCTTTAAGGATCTGATACTATGTTAATGAACCATTTACCCCAAAAGATTGACCTATTGGGGAAATGTGAAACAACTATGTATACCAACGAGTCGTCGGGCCAACACAAACGTGCATGGGAACACACCATCTGCTAACAGATGACGTACAACAGTGTGAGCCATGTGTCACACTCTTAGAGACTATTGACCACATGGATGTGTGGCCCATCCCTAGGTAGACCTGTATACCAAAAATCAGCCTGATCCATGGTTAAAAATAAACCATGGAAAAGACTCAAATCCAACGGATAGAAATAATCAGGTTGAATTTTGGTATGTAAGTGCAAACAGAGAAAAGAGATCTGAACCCAGAAATAATGATCGACCCACTTTATTAATAATGATTACTTTAGAACACAAAATAACATGCCTAAAAGCAAATCAAAGAGGAATCCATGGCATCCGAGTCCAGGGTTCTGCGGACTAAGCGGTTGTAAAGACCACAAAGAATGAAGATAAAGAAGAGAGGCTCAGAAAAGAACAGGGTAGAAGATCCGAGTAACACATTGGCTTGGGTCCTCCCTCTTTCCCTTCAACCCTTTTCTCTATTTATAGGAGAGGATTGAAGGTTAAAAGGGCACGATTGTAATTATTTTGATAATCCTTATCGTGCGTCTGTATTGTGCCACGTGGATCAAAGGTGGCGCCGTCGTATTTGGATTACGACCCTTCGATCAAACATGTGACACATTACAGTGCCTTTGTGCTGCCCGGACGACAGTCGATGAAGCAAGTATCTCGTTCCCACGTATTTTAGTGGTTTCGCGAACAAAATTGCCTCTGACCAACCTCTCATACACTTGCCCCACCAATCCTACGATTTATCTATGGCCCCCATGCCAGCGTGCGACACTAGCTAGCGTGGTAAAATGGAATTCCTATTAGCGGACATGTGACCCTTGCACGAGCAAGACTACCATCTTAGCGCTATATGCAAATACCTATTGGGCACTTTGTGAATGGAAGTTGGTATACAACACCGTTCGATGTGCGGGGTGCTGTCAGGTAGACAAGTTGCACGTGCGGGTGCCGTCTGCTAGAAAGTTCCACGTGCGGGTGTTGTATGGTAGACAAGTTGCACGTGCGAGTACCGCCTGCTAGATAGTCTCACGTGCGGGTGCCGTCTGTCTTTATAGTCTCACGTGCGGGTGCCGTCTTGTAGACAAGTTGTACGTGCGGTGTCGTCTGTCTTTTGTTTGGGATATCTACAGTAAGTCCAGCTAGGGATGGGCCAAACATCCATATGGTCAGTGGTCTCTAAGAGTGTGCCACGTGATTCATATTGTGGTCTGTCATCAACGTTGATGAGGGATGTCGGTTATCAAAGATCCACTCATTATTAAAGCCAAAACTTGGGCCTTCGCGCAACATTAACTGAGGCAATTATTAGTTGCCTAAAAACCCTAGCACTAGTTAGCTCATTAAATGCATTTCTACCCCAAAAAAAAATCATTAAATGCCTCTTCTCCGTACTCACCCATTATTACATCAAATATTTTAATTTTAAAAAGATCATCCATTGAAATTTATTTAGAAAACAATATGATATCACTCTTTTTTTGTTTGTCATTATTACATAACAACATCAAGGTTCTAAACTTCGACTTCGCCTTAGACTTCGGTCAGCTAAAATTCGGAATTAATTCGGGGAAGTTCAATTCGATTTAGAGAATTTCTGTAAAAATTCGCTAACTTAGAGAAGTTTAAAGATTTTTTACCAAAATGAGTGAAATGATATTAATCTTGCTTAGGTTGCTCTAAATGGTTGTTTTTATAATATAATAAGTTATAAGTGTTTTATCATGCTTGTTTTATCATATCCTTAAAAATCAATGTGTTTTACCAACGTTTTGCTAAAAATTCTCCAAACTTCTCTAAGTTAACTGTTTACTTCGAATTAAACGAATTAATTCGATGAATTTATGCAATTTTTGTACTAAAAAGGCTAAACTTCGAGAAATTAGCCGAATTTTTACTATTTACTTCGAATTAATTCAACGATTTTCTGTAAATTTTTAATACATGTACACTTTAATTCGGTCAGTCAAAATTCGGAATTAATTCGGCTAATTTTGCCGAATTTTGTTGAATTTTGGTCATTTTTCCCAAGCTAGATCATTTGGTCCACCTTTGTCATTTAGGAGGGAGGGACTCAAGAGGGACAGCCACAAGGCTCAATTTGGAACTTTAACAACCTTTGCGCTCAAGTTAATCAAGTAAATAAGATAGATCCTTTACCGAGTGATGTTATTAAATGAGAACACCAAATACAATAGCGGCACAACTTTTCAGGAATCTTAACAACTTTGTTCAAATTAATCAAGTAAATAAATTGATCCTTTACCTCTCATGTAAAGAAAGCATGCGAGTGATGTGATTAAATGAAGCAAACACCAAACACCAAACACAATAGTGGCACAAAAATCGAATATTCCATAAAAAGAATAGTGGATAACAGCAACAGAATACTTGCATCCTTAAAACAATTCTTTTGTTAAATAGTGTAAAGTGTACTACGAGGCAACGCAATAGAAGCTCATAAAAATTGACACATGACATATGGGGATGAACATAGTGTTTCAATGCAATTTTTTATTCTTTTCAGCAACCAATAGGACATCTAAGCATCTTAGTACATGAAGTTTATTATAAGCCACCAAAAATGAAATAAACAATTAAGGATACGGTAAGCTGAGAGGAGTTGATCATCCTTCAAAACTTTGCCACGGCATATTAGGCGCTGTTGTTCTGATAATACACCAGTAACAGTCTCGATCTGTTCCTTCAAAGCAGGAACCGGCATCTGCAGGGTATTGAGAAAATAGAAAACGAAAAAGTCAAATCCAATGCCCATTCACAAGAAATGAACATTTATGGACAAGGTAAAGAATGACCAACAAATATCTCATCGATGACTGAGTGGTTTAACACATGGTTAAGATTGTCACTCGACTGAGTGGTTTAATATCTCATTCTCAAGCTTACAAAAAAAAATAAATAAATAATATCTCATTCTCAAGGGCTGGTATTTGGAAGAACTTGGGGAGAAACAAAGATTAATTTGGAGGTTCACTCCTTTTGCCATTGGGTGGGAATGTGGAAGGAGAGAAATGGCCAGATACTTGAGGATAAGTACAGCTGCTGCTGTTAACAAGAGAATTAAAGCCTAAATCGATCATTGGGTTCTGATTCTTAAAGAATTCCACGGTCTGTCCAAGGAGTTTGTCCGTTCTTTAGAGTCATTGCTTGCAACTGAAGTTGATGCTTTTTGTTAGACTTGTTGGAACAGCCTCCCTGATAACTATGAATTTTGTATGGGCCACACTTGTAAACTTCCCATATTATCAATACAATCTAACATTACATTACCAATAAAAAAAGTGTCACTTGATACAACTCAAGATAGGGTGTATCATATTGGTATCGAGGTTTATCAATACGATACAACCATGTAGAGTATGTATCAAGGCAATATCACCAGAAATTATAATGATATCAACGTGTATCCATGCCTTACAAAAAACTTGATACTTCAATTTTATATCATTGTGTGCCATTTTGTTTCCTTTTGCATCATATCCTTGTGTATCAATACACTACAAAATAAAGAATCCTCTTTATAAAATGCCTGGTACTTCTTTTTAGGCTGACATGTACTGCTTCGAAACATGTTTGGTAATTTTTAAACTTTCTCCACCAAATTTTATGTTTTTGTGATAATTTATTAGGCTTTTCATAATATATTTAGATTTTGTAATATTATATTAGGCTGAGTTATTTGAGCACCCACTGTCTTTGATGAATGGGGCTTCCATTCTCACCTTTTAGTGCAGTGTTTTCTATTTGAAACACAAATTTTCCCTCTAAAGGTGACAGGGAGGGCCAAATTACTTCCTTATCTTAAAAGTTAAAATAATAATTCTCTATATACATATCCTTGGATTTGCATGCGTATCAAGCAATATGGGGGTGCGGGTGCATTGACGATATGTATCCATATTGAAGAGTCTCATTACACCCCTCAATTTGAGTTTTTAAACCACGTTAACATAGCATGAACCTGATTGTGGTTATATTCATATATATATATATATAACTGTTCTCCAATCAGTTTCTAACTTACAGTGCTTCCAAATAGATGAGAAGCAGGAAAATTAAAAGTGTACGCCTCTGATTCATTGTACTTCAACTTGTTAACAATGGGCTTCACGGGGCATATCACTAGTATGGACAAGGTGTAGAATCTTCTTAGTTTCATGTTTTCACTACATTTCCTAGCCCTACACTCTTACTTTGGTGCATTGTTTCCCTTAATGTCATTAGTGGGAAGAAAAAGGACCCTTTCCCCATGGAGATTGGCATATGTGGTCAAGGTGATCTTGGATGAACTGTCTAGACATGTCTTTCCATCAGATACTACCAAACAAGTAGGATGTGAGAAATGCACGTCCAAACTGGAAGCAAAGAACATAGGAAGGTATTAAATATCTTTTATTCACAAAATATTTCCATTTCCATAGTGGTTGACAGGAAAGATGCCATACATGTCGAAATCTGCATCACTTCACGAAATGAATAGTAACATTTCAACCAAAACAAGTATAAAAGTGCAATATTTCGGTTGAAATATTTCGACCCAAACACAATAAACCCTTCTAAATTCCTTTACACTTTGATTATTTAGTCAAAATGTTCCTTATCTCGATCTATGGAATGGATCAAAACAAAATTTGGGGAGTTTTTCAAATTTTCAAGGTAACAACAAACTTTTAATTAAATCAATTTAATTGTCACTTGTTAGAAATTGAGTTTAGAGGTGTAAATTCATCAAATCTATGATGCTTTTACCTCGCATTTGTGTACACATATAAGGATTTTTAGGTTGAAATTTCTAAAATTGGGGAAAACCCCAATTTCCTTTGTTTTTACTCTGAACATCCATGGTTGTGCATCAATAAATTACACGTGTATAACTTGGTTCAATCTACAACTTGGTCGGATTAATTTTTTTTCCTCAAAAGAAGAAATTCTAATGAATCAAATGCATGCATATACGGTGCATCTTTAATTGTCTATTTCTAATTAGTTTAGTATATTAATTTGTTAAAATAAATAAAGCTCTATTTTGGTGACCTTCCCATGTGTAATGTAAAGTTCTATTTTGATAAAATGTACTTAATGTGATATGATTTAATAGTTATAATCAATGTTTTTAAAGGCGTGTGAGGCGTACGCCTCGAGGTGCGCCTCGGGGCGAAACCCTTGAAAAACGCCTTGAGGCGCAAGGATGAGACGTTTATACAACTGAGGCTTACGCCTCACTCCAGGAGGCGTTGATGTGGCGTACGCTTCTCAGTGAGGCGTGCACCTCTTCAACGCCTCTTGGAGTGGGCGTACGCCTCAGAGGAGTTAATTTTTTTTTTGGCATAAAAAGAAATAAAAAAAGAATTTTAACATATTAAAAGAAATAAAAACAAGTGTCATTTATACAAAATAAAAGAATAAAAAAAAACCCTAATATTTTATATTCATAACTCATAAAAGCAAGAGTGTTAATCTATAATGATTGATGAGGAGGCCAATTTCGGCTTGGACTATCAAGAAGAGGATGTTATTCATATAATGGATGAAGATGCATTTAATTTAGTAGAAGATTGAGTCTCTGATTGGTATATTGCTTTTTTGTTAGAGTGGTTGGAACTTGGAGTTGGAAATATGAAACTATAAAATATATTTTTTTTTTTTAATTTTTGCTACATTTATTAATATATTTAAAATTTTAAATACTTATTTACCTAAAAAATGCGTGCGCGTGAGACTTACGCCTTACGCCAAGGCTTTGGCTAGTGAAGCACCTCACCTCACCTCACGCCTTAGTGTTTAAAAAAACTGGTTATAATCATTTCCATGTCTAACTATAGCTACTTCTAACTGTTAGGCTTTGACATACCTACATCAGCATGATACAAAACATTGTTGACATTCATTTCCACACTCCATATGGTTGTTTATTATAGTTTGAGGGCTTATGAATATGTTTTATTGATTCATATAGTTTGAACAAAGAATTCCACAATATCTCCATCATTTTCACAATATTTCCATTACTTTCATGATAATTGTATTACTTCCATACTAGTCAAAAAAATATTTCCATTTCCAAGGCTGGTTAAAATATATTCCGAAACCAAATTTTAATACCTTGTCATAGGTACTCTATTCATTCATTGTAGAATGGTGTGGAAAGTGTGGGAGTTCTTTTCCCTATTCGAAGTTTGTTGGTTCCATCAAGGGATGTAGAGGTGATATTCTCAAATTGGTCGCGATGGTCCGCTTGGTATTAGGGGTAAAATTCTTTGGAAAGCTCTTCCCTATGCGTTTTTTTGGATGCAACGAAAAGAATAAAATAGAATGATTTTGAAGGCCTGAGTACAGCACTCTGGATATTTATTATTGCATAAGGGTCTTGATTGAGTGAACAAGTACATTAATGGAGCTCCATGATGTCAAGTGGGAGGACTTTTTTTTTTGTGATAAGTCGGGCATAAATATATTAAAAAGGAGATCGAGAAGATCTCAAAAGTACAAATAAAAAGAAGCAAAAAACAAAGGGGGAGGACTTTTTTTATAGTTGGAACAGCCTTATATATGAAGGCATCTATGAATCAAAGAAGGATGAATTTCTATTGTATATATCTCCTTTTGTATAATGGAATGCTTTCCCCAATATCATAAATTTCTAAATTATTCATAAATTCTAGTTGTTACTTCTCACAAACAAACATAAAAACCTGGAAGGTGAAGCGAACCAATACCCTTGATTAGCAGAAGAGATAATGCAGAGTCGAAGGAAAAGTAAGAGGGATTAAAGTGAGGAACAACAGACAGAGATAAATTAGTGAAGAAGTGCATGACAGTATTCTATTCAAAGCATAAATGTAATTTTAACATACTGCAGCCAAAAAGCAAAAACAGGAGGCCAATCTTCAAATGGATTAACTATCAAAAAGAAAATGGTATTTACACGTTTATTCACTCGCAAAGTGTATGTTTGAGAATCCAATGTTTTAATCTTTATCTCAACTGTGGTCTCAGAACATTCAGCTTCATTGCCCCCAGAAAGCATTACTTCATCAGCGCCGTTACTTCCCATTGTCCTTAGAACCCCACTTAATATCTGAAAGGAACTTAACAGTAAAAGACTGCTAGATAAATAAACAAATAAAAAGCTTCACAATAATCACTTCTATAAAATGGAAAGGTGTTTTTATTACATTGCTGCTACCTGTTAGTTTAACATGCCATCTAGTGGATGGTTAAATTAATTCCAAAGTGCTAATCCAAGAAAAAGTATGGAACATCCAATAAACCAAAAATCAATCTTGAAAAGCTAATGGGTATTGCAAACACTAGAAGTAAAAAATCTTGCCTCGATGCAATGCTTAGGGTCTTGGCTTCGAGGCTCGAGTCTCGACTAATTTTTAGGAGGCTTACGCCTCACTTAGCAAGGCTCGAGGCATGAGGCATAGTCGAAGCTTAAGCTTTGACTATGCAAGCATATACATGGACCAAACATAAAAAAAAATATTATTTTTCCCTTTCTTTCCTTAAAATAACTCACCCATTTATCTTCTACGCCAAAAATAACCCTAGTGAATCATCTTCTTCCTCCTATCTATATATTATAAAGGGAATTATATTATTATTGAGTGCAGGGGTGTCATTACAATATCTGTAAGTTCCAGGACTAGTTTGTACTTAGTCCAAAACTTGTTTAATATATAAAGTGGGACGTATGGGATTTCTCCCATAACATCACCATCCCTTCTCTGCTTCTTTCCTATCTCTTTCTCTTATCCTATTCTCTGTACGAACGTCTATACGCTCTCAAGGGTAAAAGTTGATCCACATTTTGCAACATTTTCCATGATACGCCCTTCCCACTTCTCTTCAAAAAATGAGCAAAATGGATAAAATGGTACAAAGGTCATTTGGTTTTCCCTATTCTTATCTTTTACTCTTTTAAACTTGTCTAAACTTATCTCCATAATCATCTCCCAAAATGGTTCTCTCTTTCCCTCTCTCTCACATACCTTCTGCTAGTTTATACTAGTAAATATGACATAAATGGTTTGGGCAAATTCTTGAATGCATTTTCAAGTGACTAAATTTCTATAGTAGAAAAATCAAAATGCTATAGTAGAAAATAAAAAATAAAAAATAAAAAAAATGCTATAGTGCCAAAGTTTTAAAAACTTGAGCTCTATGATAAACCACAAAAACTTTTGAGATTGAATTCAATGAACTCTCAAATAAGTCATCAACCCAACATGATCATTAACATCATCATGCTTGTTAAAATTATACCTTGTTTACTTCCTGGGTCAACTAATGTTATTTATTATTATGTAAAAAAAAAATTACTTTGTTTCACATGATTTAAAATATACTATTGGGTCCAAAAATCCTATTTTTCAAGGTTCGACGAATCAGACACTCCACACCCATGTCGGACTCTAACAGTCATACTTGTATCAATGAAACATAGTACTAGGATAATATTTGGAAAGTATTTATAACAACTTTTAGAAAATTCAAGTTCTAAACTTCAAGGAGAGTTTCTATTTTATGTCTAGTTTGAGTTTGAGTAAAATTATAAAGTTTTAAGGCTGTCATTTTTTTTTTTTTTTGAAAAGTATAAGCTTTATTAGAAAAAACGAGAGGAACCAAGTACAAGCACTGGGGCTTTAAGAGGTTGAGATGACCTACAAAAAACCGAGGGAGGCCAAACAGAAACAAAACCTAAAAGAAGCATGGGGGAAACCCACTAACTTCAATCCCTTGAGCAAAGGAGATCCATACGAAAAACAAAGTCTTCAAAAAAAAGCCCCTGCATTCCAAAAATGCCCTGGACCATTTAGACATCTATATATACATATACTCTTGTAATTCACAAGGCAATGCAGATTTTTCTTTATATGGTAGTATTGCTGCTTTGTGCGGTATACCAAGTGGTGCGGTGCCTCTCCCTTGATGGTGACTCCATCGTCTTATGACTCTTATCTTTGGCACTCATAGGAATGGTATGCTTCTTTCACTTCAATTCTATCCCTCTCTCTTCTCTTCATTCTACTACTTTTCTTCTTCTGTTCTATTGTTTTACATCCCATTAAACCATCTATACGACCAGCCCTTATTCCCTAACCAATAGCCCTTAAGAACCCCAAACCCTTAAACCCAAATTTCTCCATCACCAGGCCTATAATTAACCTTTAAATCTCAAGCCTATAACAGTCCCCAAAACCTTTAAATCACTGTCGCCCTATGTCTAGTGTTGTATTACAGATTCCGCATCGCACTTATCCCACATCGCTCTCTGTTCAGCCTATTAAATTATTGCAAACATAGTTTCCTTGATAAGGGAATAACTGATGAACCATATGACATTTCCCATGCAATCCAGTTTCACCAGAGGCTGTCAAATAATCTCAGATTTTCAATATTGTGATGACGGCGCATAAGACTATCACGTGTCCTACTAGAATAGTCTTCAGCTAGACCCACAGAAAGTATAAGATTGTGTTAGATTTCCCTTCCAATTATAGATACTTGAAAATAGAATAAAAGGTGAAATGGTTGCGGTGGACACTCTGTTCTATTACATTAACTGGACTATTTTTCATAATACCAAGAAGTTGTCAATCTCTCAAGATGTATGGTTCATCTTTTGTACTTGTCTGGATTCTAGAGGTTAGGTTAGTCTAAATTGAATGAGATACACTGTTTTGGCATATCAAAACTTTAGCTTGAAAGGCCAAAAAAGGAAGATCATGGGCCTTGGAAGGTTACTCTAAGTGAGAGAGAAATGATGGTATAACTATTTCATTCATTGTTATAAGTGTCACACCAAACGATATTGATAATGTAGTTACCAAAGCTCATACACTTAGAGTAGGTATTTGGGCAATCTAAAGTCTTCATATCTAGAACATGTAGATTGAAGGAGATTCACTAAATGCCACTGGGTTTAGAAATAATATCCAGATCTTTTAATAAAACTTCACCCCTTGACTACCTACGTATTCATGTCCTCTCTCATGTGGAAAGTGATATTAATGCCAACTGAGGAGAATTCATATCAGCATGGTATATAAAGGAATGCATATTATGGCACGAGAATGGCTGCCACTCCCAGCCATGTAAGGGAAAGTTGGATGGTGACTTTCAAACATTTTTTTTCTAACCACCAAAACAAAAGAATTCATTTCTTGGATACATCATATTCTATGTGCTGTAACTTGAAAAGATCGCATTTTCACATGTGCACCAACTTAAAATATGAAACTTAAGCAGAATTTAAAAAAGTTAAATGTAATTTAAATTGACATATATTATTTTATAAAAATGTTAAATTTAGCCAAATTCAAAAAAGATGCGCTGCATCTTGACATATATTCTGATTTTCTATTTCCTTTCCCCCATTCAATAGGCTCTATATTAAGACTTACGAGCAGTAAATGAATATAACATAAATATTTATAAAACATAATTCATTGCTATTACAGTTTATTATTGTTAGGTTCCTCTTTTATTGAATTGATATTCAGTGAAACTAAATTGACAAATATTTCCAAGATGACCACTTTGATTTTATTTATTTCAAAACTATTCCTATTATGCATTCATATTGAATGTATAAATTAGTTGCACAGAGGATTCTCAAGTTGGACTTTTGGAGGTCATTATGTTTGACACTTGGGAAACTTGAAGACTTGACACCGGTGTCACACGTCCATGATTGCTAAAATAAAAGCAGTGCACCAATTGCTAGAACAGCCAATCATCCCAACTACCAAACCTAAAACAGCTAAACGACTTAAATATACACAGACGGTTATTTCGATTCGGCTTTTCAATTTTCCAACTCCACTTCAATTCCGTAATTGTTCCTATATGACTCACAATTTATACACTAAACACTACAATTCAATCTGCAATTTGTACTTGTTTTATGCTGATATGCAAATTTTTCGAAACCCTAACAACATTCAAGTAATAAACATGCTGCAATCGAGAGATTATATCGAATAGCTCGACAAAGTTAGGGTTTTATTGATTAGAGATTCAAATCAGAAATAACCATGGAAATCGATGACATAAAATGAAAGAAAAAATTTATCGAACGATAGATCAAATAGTTAGCAGAAGAGAAAAGAGGGAGGGATTCGCTGAACCTGATATTGGGGGCTTTGAAGAGAGCGGTTTTGAGGAAACCTCGAGGAGAGAGAACAACA
Source organism: Euptelea pleiosperma (assembly GCA_035048495.1). Taxonomy (NCBI): domain Eukaryota; kingdom Viridiplantae; phylum Streptophyta; class Magnoliopsida; order Ranunculales; family Eupteleaceae; genus Euptelea; species Euptelea pleiosperma. Next base: position 18,609,041 of record CM068549.1, read on the forward strand.
GAGGCTGCTTTGTTTCCTCTCTTCCTCACCTCTCCCTCTCGTTCTCTCTCGCTCGGTCTGTCAGTCTCTTGGAAACACGAGGAACGGGATTTCCTCGAGAAAACTTAAGATGTCGCATTGGGTCATAATGAGTGGGTCCCACAAAGGTTGTATCCCCATGGTAAATCTTTGATGACGAGTAGAATTTTGCGGACGGAAGCCTACTGACCACAGTATGAGCCACGGGGCACACTTAGAGATCGCTGATTGGCCCAACCCTAGGTGGACCTACGGACCAAAAATTAGGCTTATAATTGGAGTCGTGTTCGTGGGTTGATTTTAACCGTGGAATTTTAGCATTATTTGGGGTTCAAGATCCAAAGGTATGAAATTACTAATCAGGCTGATTTTTGGTATGTAAGTACACTAGGGATGGGCCAAACATCCATTTGGTAAATGGTCTCTAAGCGCGTGCCATGTGGCTCATATTGTGGTCCATCATCAACTAGGGCTGCAACTTGGGCTGGTTGAACCCAACATTGGGCTAGGGTTGGGTTGGCCCCTACAGTACTCAGATTGGGCTCAGGCCTAGATTTTGATAACCCGATCAAATCGGGTTAGGCTAGGGTTGAGGCTTTAGCCCAACCTGAGCTTGGCACACACACACACACATTATCAAAGACATGCTTGAGATAAATCCATAGAGGCGATTGTAGGTACGGTATTTTTAGAGTAACTGAATTGAGACGCGTGTCCATCCCCCGGATGCAGTATTTACCTGACAATAGCCAAACATGAAGGCCGAATAGACATGGCCGTTTAGCCAGAAGATCCGCGCAAACAAAACGGCATGCAAATACTGCCATCATGGCATTGTCCAAGAAACGCCAACAAGGCCTTATTGCCAATGAGGATTGCCGACAAGGTTCCAGCTTGGAATCTGCCAACAAGGATTCATCAACGCCCGAAGGTTATCAGCAAAGATCCCATTCACATCTAGGGATGGCCGACAAAGCCTATTCACCTAGACATTTCCGACTGGACGTCTCTTTCTCCCGAAGGTTCTGACAAAAACCATCGCCCGAGTAACTTGTTCCCCATAAAGGCATAAAGGAGAAGACTTTTCATGGGCAGATGTCTGACGAGAAAAGTCTTCTCCCTCAAAATGACAGTTGTTCAAATGAATGGCCAAAATATGGGGGAGACTAACGGAAAAACTACGACAACTAGACACACAGAACAGAAAGGCAACCTCGAGCGAGAAAAGGAATAATTCTATTTATTCAAACAAACTAAGGAATAGAAAGATTTATAAGTAAGAGGATTGTGCACCGAAAAAAGGGATCGGAAAAAAGCTATTAACAAAGAAGAGTGGAGTAAAAGGGGACTCAGACCTGATCTGGATCTTGAACTTCTTTCTCTCTCGTTTCCTTTACTTATTCTCTAGCAAGCTCAAGCTCTACAAGCAACTGGTGATCCCATAGCATATCTATTGACTTGATCGACAGAGTGTCATTGGCAAGTACACTGCCGACCCAGGACGCAACCTTCAAGGCGAGGAGGATAGCGGAGGCGTCATTGACTTTGGCAACACATGAGCAAGTTCTTGGCGGTCACATTCATATCCATTGGCGATTTGTTGTCTTTCTAGGTAGATATTTGCGATCAAAGCAAATAGCGCTCAGTAACCGTTTGATTCATCTATAATTTGTGGATCCGATTCCTTGGGAATTATGTGAGCAAGATCCAATATTTTGCCCCCACAGTGACCCTCTACAAGAGGTGCATTATTATGGCTTGACTTCAATTTTATATGAAAATGTGAGTAGTTGAAAAGCTCATTGCCATGTTGCTAACAATGGAGATGATTTTGAGTCTTGACCGAAGCCACGAGTTTTGTCAATGTGTAGGTCTCGTTCTGCTGTAAGTTACCAATCGAACTTGTGTTACTATTTGCAGTTGAATGCAGATTATTTGGCATTTGTAGGAGTAAGATTATGTGGAGAAATTTAAACTTGTAATTTTTGTATGAATAAACCTGTAAAGAAGATGAATATAAATGTACATATATTTTGTTAATGTGATCCTATTTAAAAGGATGTGGAAATGAAGTTATTATTTAATGCCTAGCCTAACAGTCATTGTTGTATTGACCAAAAACTAATTTTAATATGAAAGAAGTTTAGAAACCTTTCCAATCAATAAAAAAGATTAAGAAATTGTCCAACCCGATTGGATTGGGCTCGGGCTCGTAAATTTAAGCCCCACCTCAGATCGGGGGGCTTGGGTTCATAGCCTTGAAGGTCGGGTTGGGCTAGGGTTGACCCCCATCCCGACCCAACCTGCTCGAGTTGCAACCCTATCATCAGTGCTAATGACAGAAGTCCGTCAGCAAAAGCTCTACTCTTTGATGATAGACCAATTACGAGCCACGTGGCCCACTCTTAGAAACCACTGACCATGTGGATGTTTGGCCCATCCCCAGTTGGACCTACAAACCAAAAATCAGCTTGATTAATGTCTTCTAACAGTTGAATTGGAGTCCTTTTCTTGGGCTTATTTTAATAGTAGGGTTCAAGCATTGTTCGGGGTACTCAGATCCAAAGGTTAAAAATCACTAATCATGCTGATTTTTGGGGGGCTAGTCATTCACCCCTCATTCACTGGATGAATCGAGTCATTGTAAGTCCTCCATCATCCATTGCGCTCTTGACTTTTGACTCGAATGACCAATCCAACAACAATTTTTTGTGATAATTAATCCAGCATGAACTTAAAATTTCAACATAAAAAAAAATCGAAAAGAGTATGTCATTCATATCATGCATTGATCTGAATGAGTATAGCACACAAGGAACTAGTCCGGTAACTTTACACTTGAAAAGGAACACTTTTTTGAGTATGGAAAAGAGATGTGAACCTAGGTGCAAGGATGGCCCAAGATTGGTCTGGATTATCGTCCTTGCACTCAATGAGGTAGAAAGGTGAATTCTCTACTTTCCACCTAAGGTGCATCATCATCGTTATCCGACCAGGGGCATTATCATCATCGCCCAACCATGGGCATCATCATCTCTCATTGTAGGGGCATCATCACCCGACTAAGGGCATCGTTTTCATTCATTGCCGAACTAGAGGCATCATCTTTATTTATTTGTCTAGTCAAAGGAATCGCCATTACTTACCAAGTTAAGAGGTACCAATCACAAATCAAGTGGATGAATGCGCTCTCTAGCCAATATGACTACCAACTCAGTGTCACTTGTTTGAAGAACCGTAAGGGTTAGGCATGAAACCGTTCACTAGGGGCAACTGACCATTGAGGGATCCTAAAAAGAGGCCATCGCTTAGTTGTTTGTAAATCCAAATGACCTACTAGGCATCTAATCCCACTTGTAAAACTATTTGAGCCTTAGCCTTCCCTTCTAATAAGACAAAAATGCTCTAGAATATCTGCGACTCCATCATGGGATAGTCAAAAAAGAAGAAAAACCTCTATAGAGACAAGGGGCAACCAAGTGCCTAAATAGATCCACAAAAGGAGGCCACCTTTTGGCCGCTTGCATATACCTTTGAGCTTACATGATCATAATTGCATCCCTTGCAAGCCACTTTGAGCTTGCAGCTTTTCTTCAAAAAATTAAAAAGCCCCAAAGTCCCAAAATATTAGAAAAACCCAAAAATCCAAAAAAAAAAAAAAATTCCAAAATCTAAAATAAATTTACCCTCATACCCTTTTTAGCTCCCCTAGGGAAATTGAGGATGGAATACAAATCTCCACCAAACTTGGGGTAAATTCATCCAAGAAAAAGTGAGAAGAATGAAAACAAAAGGTGAAAAAAGAAATAAGAAGAAAAATGTGAGTTTCTCTAAGTCCAAAATCGGAAAAAATCAAGCCTCGATGAACAGTCACTCAAATTGATCCCAACTATCTACAATTCAAGTCTTTAATTCTTTTCTACCCACTGCCCAAGCCACGTCTTGTCCAAGGAAAAATCTAATTGGATCCTTAACTATGGTCATGAATTCTACCAAAACAGTCAAGGGCTAAAATCCTACGGTGTACAATCAAGAGAAATAGAAGCAAGCAATCAAAGAGTCAAAGCGCAGAACTTGGTCAACCAAAGAAATCTCGAAGAAGGTGCCACTGGTGCAGGCTAGACATGCAACCAAAATAAAAAATAGAAGAAAAAAAGAAAGAAGAAGGTAAAAAAGTGGAAAAGGAAAAAGAAAAGAAGCCCATCATCTCAATAAGAATGAGTCTAAATCCTATTAGAGACAAGACCTCGATCTAAACTTCTCAAGGAACACCTTCTATGGAATTAGAGTAGACAACTCTTCAAAATGACAAAAGTGTCAACTTTTAAGTGATGAGTTAGAAGTCTACTGCTCGTTCACGATATTCAAAAGAAAAAAAATCATTTTTCTTGGTCATACTTCAAGGGCATTCCTCCTCTCCCTTTATATGCACTCAAAGGGCATCTCCTTCTTATTCATCAAGTTCCATAACTCACTAGCATTCCTAAAGTCTCTTAGTATTCATCTCTCCCAAACCACCCTTAGGGATCACCCAGATTTCAAACTTTGCAAAAGTTATGACTTCATTTTACACAACTCTCGTGCACGAGCTTAAACTTTGGATTCTACTCCCGAATATGAGCCTAAACTACAACATCATTGCTTTGGGCACGAGCCTAAAACTCTGAGGCATTGCACTATTCTTAGTTGCATGAGCTTGCAAATGCGAGGCATTGCACCCCTAATCCTAGGTAAGAGCCTAACTATATATACAGCCCTGCTCTATATGAGCCTAAACTACATATACTTTTGCTCCTTTGTGTGAGCATAAACTACATACGGTTTTGCTCTTGGGTATGAGCCTAAACTATGTACACTTTTACTTGAGTATGAGCTTAAACTATGCACACAACTGTTAGGTATGAACCTAAACTATGTACACCTCTACTTCTAAGTGCGAGTTGAAACTATGCCCCTTCTGGCCCATGTGCGGTAAAATGGTGAAAGCCAATATTATCGCATTTTCACTAATGTTTCCAAAATGACTAAAATGTTTTGTTTTTGAACCTTAGTAAGGTGAAGGCCATGACGAAAAACATATGATCATATTCATCACATGCATGATACCCACTTTGAATTATATTGAGGCTATCCATTCGGCTTATCGAGTGAATATATTCTCAAAAGTTTTACAAAAAAATAAGAAGGTGACCAAACTCTCCTAGGCCTCCACCATCCTTAGTTGATCCCCAAAAAATAAAGAAAATAGAGTAAAAAAGCAAAAAAAAAAAAGAGACGAAGTGAATTAGAAAAGAAGTGTTCCATCCTCGATTTTCAACAAAATCGCATTTGCATCATGTTTTAAAAATCTTGAAAAGTCGAAGAATATAGTTAGGGTTTTATCATCATCTCTTTCAAAAATGCATGGTGCCAGCATGCAACAATATAAGCTAGGTGATATAGTGACAGATACATGTTGATTTGCATCGAGCCCTAAGGTGTATAGTAGTAGTAAACACCTAGACTTTTTGAAGAGCGAGATAGCTATGGCAGAGTTATCCCTTGTTTCAAAAAGGAATGACTTTAAAAAATTACATGTTTTCAAAAAAAGGCATTAAGCATTTGAATGTCTTACCAAGAAAATAAACCCATGTTAGTACCATTAGATTTATTACTCCCTCGTAGTGGGAAAACATACTCTAAGTCACTTTCAGAGAAAAGAGGATACTAGTACTACAAGAGTTCTTACTCCCCAGTGACGGATAAGTGTGTACTTCATAGCCACATCCTAAATTAAGCTAAAAGGAGTTATTACTCCCCTTGTTTTAGACTAACAATTGAGCCAATCCATGCCGAGGATTACATCGAAGTCAGCTATCCCTAAAAGAACTAGGTCGGCTACTAACTCTTGATCGGCTATCCGAATCACATAATATTTATAAAATTTGTCGGTCTCCATGCTCTTCCTCAAAAGAGTGGTCACACATGCATGAAATTATCTCTAAGGGTTTGGAATCCAGTCCCAATACACAAGCATTCGATATAGAAATGAATAGAAGTCAAATCGAATAAAACTCTAGCCCACAAATTATAAATAAATAGTGTACTTTCTACTATTGCATTGGTAGCCTTGACCCTTGTTAGCAAATCGGAATACGACAAAAAATTGAAACGGAAAAATTTGACTTTTATTCAATTTTGGGTTTCAAAAATCCGGTAAAAAATTTACTAAATGGAAAATATGCGGCATATGGTTTATATGTGTTTTATACGTCTCACTTTAAATTCGAAAACCAAAAATTTTGGTACGTTTTGAAAGGGAGTCACTATACTTGATAATATAGTTACCATTGTCCAATGTAATAAAGTTACCCAAATTTTGATACATGTTGAAAGGGAGTGAATATACTACTTGAGTTGAGTCAACCAGTAAACATGTTTTGTTCTAATTTTTTTTTTTTACTATCTTTGGCTAAATAAAACATAAGGACGTTGTTCAAGCAATTTTTTCTACTTTAATCCCATATCGGAGAAATAAGAGATAGTTAAGGGAGTTTGAGTTGATAAATAGAACTAGAAGAGAAGGGGGAAAATATACTTCCTTCACGGGGGTCAATGGGTGATAAAAAAGGCACATGGCCTAGGTTAACAGCCTCCATTGTACTTAGGAGGGGCAATCACTTAAGATCTACTAAAAACCAGAGGGACACAGAGAAAAACAATGCACATGGTACATTATTTTTTGCGCAGAAACGACAGATCTGGTGTGTAATTTTTTTGGACCGAGTTTTTCAAAAAATCATAAAAACACGTTCATTTCATTTGGGCTTGAAAAATTCTAATTTTTTTTTTCGAATTATTCAAATATTCGGACTACTAAAACCTTTTTTGAAAAAACATAAAATTTGTGAATTAAAGAGATGATTGCTAACAAGGTCCTCGACATTCATCTCCACCCTCGTGAACACTCGACCTTTACTCCGAGTCCCTAATGTAAAGTCCAAATTTTGTAACTGGCTAATTCCATAGACAAACACGGTACAAGTTCAAGGGTTGTATAGTGTCTGGCTATATGTCTCAAAAGTTTAGTTGTTCAGATGATAAAGCAAAACAACAATAGACAGACGACTGAAGCAACATTGAAGATCAAGTGATGTAGACATTGCACAAGTCATCATAAAGTAATCCTAGGAAGGTAAGTGACCTAGTGACCAGGTTTGACCATATATAGGAGATCTTAGTAGACTATCCCTATTTGATTGGTTGACCATTAGGTGGATGACTTAGACACCCAATTTAACCTTAGAATAGACAAAATTCAATTAATGGTGTTTAAAATGTTTTACCTAGACTTGCAGAGACTTAGGCTGGTTTTTATAATAGAGAAAATGATTTATTAAAGTAAAACCCTAAGTCTGATAGAGTCGTTCGGACGAACTCAAAGTCATTCGAACGATGTTGAACTCATTTGAACGACCTCTCAGAAAATTGCACACATTTCTCTCAGGAATTGTGGGTGTGGGTCGAAGGACATGTTAAAGTAGTTCGAACGATCTTGCAATATTTAGTTTTGAAAACTTGCCTATAATGCAATTTTTCATATCAAAAGTTTCCTAAATAGTTTTGATCTCTTCTTTATTGATTTTAAACTATAAGAGAAGAGAAGATCAATGAGTTTTTGAAGATCACTTAGGGCTCCAAAGAGTTTTTGAGAAATTATTTTAGGTTATCTCTTGTTGGACTCTTGATCTGACGATTAGAGGTTTATTCCATTGATTTAATTCTTTGAGTTGTTTAACTCTTCTTGTTTGAACTTTGTTCTTACATGAAGTGTTGAACAACTCTTGGTGTGTTCTGGTTACTTCTCGTAAAATAACTCCACCGGGTATGAAGGGCGTGAACTCGTAGTGGCAAGTTGACTTGATTTAGTGTGATTCTAGATCAAACTCAGAATCAAACCTTGAAGGCATCTCGTGTGGAGTGTGGAACGTGAAGATATAAGACGATGTGGTAAATCGACGATTGGAGCACGTTTGGAGTTGAATCCAATTTTGAGTCGTAGCATGAGTAACATTTTGTATCTCTATCTTTTATTAGTGTTGTGATTTTGATTGGGTGCGACATCACCATTTTTCCCATTTGGATTTTTCTTGTGAAAATTATCTTGTGTGATTGCCTTGTTAAGCTTTTAATTTGCTTCAGCGTAGTCACAAGCATGCAATAAGAACCCTATCATAGACCGAATTGATTTTTGAATAGGTTGTTTAATTTAAAATTGGTATAATAATTAAATTAGACCTATTCGTTCCCTCTAGGTCTTGTGAAACCTGAGACTAGGCTCTTTTAACTAGTATCAAAGCATAAGGTTTACTCTAATAAGGCTTAAAAACTTGAGTTTGATCTTGCCCAACATCTGAGTAATGGATTTGTAGAGGGGATGGTTATAATTCGACATGTTCTAATAATGAGAATGATAATAACCTTTTTAATGCCTGTCAAGAGTTGTATAATTAAGAGAGTTTAAATTGTGTAAAGTTAACAAGAGATTGTGTGCGAAATTAAAGTCTGTTGAACAAGAAAACTCTACTCTAAAGGTTGAAGTTGAATACACCATGACTCAAGTGAATCATCTAGAAGAAGAAAAGGCTACTATTCTAGATAAGAATAAATTGTTGGAATTTGAATTTCACGTGTATGGAGGAGGAAAGAGTCTCTCGAGAATGAGAACTCTACCTTAAAGCTCAATGTTGTAAATTCTGCGACTCTAGCTAAGCAACTTGAGGGAGATAAAGTTGGCCTCTAAGATAAAATAAAAAATAATTCTATGAATGTTTGGAGAAGAAGAAGTCGCTTGAGCTTGAGTTAGCTTGATTGAAAGACTTACCTTATGTTTCTCAAAGCACTGAGAAACTTGATAACTTGTTAGGTATGGGCAGATCGACTAGAGATATGAGATACTTGGATATGATGGATTTACTACCTCTTCAACTGAGTCTAGACCAACATTTGTTAAAGCCCAAGGTCCACCTAAAATACATGTTGACCCTCCTAAAGCTCCTATACATATTCATACTTGTTATCGTTATGGAATTAAGGGTCACATTGCTAAAAGGTGCTTTCAAAAGAAAAGAAATATCAAAGCTCCTTATAAGAACAAACCATTGAGAAGCCAAGAGAATATTTTTCCATAGAATTCGGATTCTAAGTCAAAAGTTTAATGCCTCGAGTCATGAAATTTCTAAATTAAATAAACTTAAGGGCATTAATGCAACATCTTATGCCTCGACTTCAAAATCTCGACTCGAGAAAAGAAAGATAAATTAAGAGAGAGGTCATTTCTGACTTTCAAACCCAGAAAAATGACAAAGAAGCAACCTGTTTGACTTAAAGTTAAATCTATTTGAGTGAGAAATAATGATCTAAAGCATTTAGATTCTGTTAAGACCAAATTCCTTAAGAAGTCTAGTGGCACCTATCCCCTTGACTAAGTATTTGTTTCTTCGTAGTCTAGGGTTATGCTTTACTCTTATTCTATTCCCTAGAGCTATGATGTGTGTAAGGTGGATAGTGAGGAGTTGCATTTATTTAGGATTTCATTCATGTATGTTTGATTATGTCATATTGTATTTTTCATGTATAGTGTTTCTACTATCCGCACTTTTCATCTTACTTTTGCACTTGATCTCTATATCTTCTAGAGTTAGATGAGTACTCTCTATGGATTAGCATTCTCTTAGGATTTTTGTCTTGTGTGCTTGATGTTCTGCTATCCACTCTCTACAGCCCATCCATTTATGATTTCTACATCTTTTGTGAGCTAACTTTGTAGTTTTGTTTAGAATTTTATTTTTGGTATATTTTTATTTGTATTTAATTGATTACATGCATTTGTTTTTGTTTTGAGTTAAAAAAATACAAAAAATATAGAAAAATTGAAAAGCAAAAATTTGTTTTATGTCTAGTTTTTGAGTTATGCATTACATGGTATGAATTTCTGGTTGATATACATTAACTCTAAGAAAACCTAAAACCATACTAGACACTTGGTAAACTTGAGACTTGATCACTGTATAGCATTCTAAAATATTTTGATGGCCCCATTATACATTGAAAACTGATTCCTTAATATTGTAGAAAAGGTCTACCTATTAAGAGAGTGCAAGCTCCATCTAAAAGTAAGTGAAAACCAAAACTACTTGTTAAAAGATGAGAACTTTGAAAAATTAACAATCTAAATAAGTGAACAAAAGTAGCCATATTTGCTAGAAAAGTAACATCATTGTCGGCAAATACACTTATTCATGAGTGAATGGTGAAAACCCATGGCTCTAACAAGGATTTCATTGCATGATATAGGATTCATCTAGACTTCCTAGAAAGTATGCAGTTTTGACTAGAGATTTAACTTTAGTTCATCACCTTGTACGTTGCTAGATCATAGTTTCACACAAGGAACAATATTTGAATAATTTATTGAATGTGAACTAGTTCTTTTGAGTTGACTGATAAATTGCTTAGAGTTAAAACTTATGATTGTTCTCACTTTAACCAAATGGAGCTAATTCAAAATTCTAGAAATTATAGTACCAGTGTGTATCTTTTAGAAACTCGACATGTATTGTAATAAACTTGATTCATTTGCTTGCCATTAAAATATTTCTAAAAGGTTTTCATAGCATTTGATTAGTTACGAGTTTGAGAGATGTTATTACAAGTTTTTCGTATTTAAAATCAACATTAAAATGGTTGCCTTTTGTATTTATAATTGATTGGAATATCGAAAACTATTGTTTGGGTTTTATCGACTTATTCGCTCATTTTGGAACATCTCTAGTGGGTCTAAAATTTTGAAACCCATGTTTCTAGACTCTTCTTTCAACCTAAAATGTATCTAGGACAATCCAATTGTGATATACTAAAAATTTGGTTCAAACCCTAAGTCGTTCAAATGACTCTATTTTGTTTGAACGAGTTCGAATTTGTTCAAACAAACAGAAACTCATTTGAACGAGCTTGCGGATATTATATCAACTCGGTATTTTCTATCCAAAGAATTTGCCTACTATGTGTTTTGTTGATAGGGGAGCATATGTCCATTTGTGACTGATTTTTCACATATTTTAAAAATGGATGAAATTTTCTAAAGAATATCACAAATCGGGTAAGATAGAGACGGACGCTCTTGTGACAAGAGGGCGGTCTAATAATCGTGGCAATTCATCAAGAAACTCTTCAAGAAGCAAGTCAAAGTCTCAATCAAATTTAAGAGGGCATTTTGAAAGAAATGGTTGTTGGGATTGTGACAAACTGGATCATGTAAAAAATATTGTTGGAAAAGAAAGAACTCAAATTCGAGAAAAGACTAGCTCGGGTAAACAGTTGGATAAAGAGAAACAAGAATATAAAAATAAAGCCATCTAAGTTAAAGATGAAATCTTCATAATAAGGTGCAATATCACATTTTACCAAAATCGGATACTTGATATTGGTGTTACTCACCACATGTGCCCACGTTGATCGTGGTTTATCTATTATGAGCCATGTGAAGGTGGTTCAATGATCGTATGGATAGAAAACTTGAAAATATTCAACATGTATCAAAGTTAAAAAAGAGCTTGACTTTTCTTTTTGATCTAGACTCGGATGGTTACAAATTTATCGTGCAAGGTGAAGTTCTTAAAATTTCTAATGGAGCATTGGTTATAATGAGATGTGTTTGGGTTGGTAACTTATACAAGTTGCTTGGGAGTATAGTGGTTGATGATGCAAATATGGATGTGGAGAATGATGAATTTTTTATTTCATTATAACATCGAAGGTTGGGCCACATTCATGAGAAGGGAAAAAAGATTTTAGTAAAGAAGGAACTCATTCTTAAGATGAAATTCAGATACAGTTTTGTGAACATTGTGTTTATGAAAACCATCATAGGCGAAGCTTCAAGGTCGAAAGTCATACTAGAAGGGTGTACTTGATTATGTTCGCTCGGATATATGGTCATCACCAAGTACTTCATATGGTGGTGCATCATACTTTATATCTTTTGTAATGATTATTCAAGAAAGCTATTGGTGTTACTCTTGAAATCCAAAGATAAATTGATGGATTTTAAGCATTTTAAAATTGAAGTTCAAAAGGAGATTGGGTGGTGTATTAAAGTTCTTTGGACCAATAATGAAGGTGAATATAATATTAAGGAGTTTAATAATGACACAATAGTATTCTTAGAACTCCTAAACAACATAGAGTTACAAAAAGGATGAATTGCACTTTATTGGAGTGTGCTTGTTATATGTTAAGTAATTCTAGGTTAGAACAAGAATTGTGAGCTGAAGCGGTGGCAACTGCTTATTATCCTGTCAATCATTTTAATTCGACGACATTGGCAGGTGATCCAGGTTAGAACAAGAATTGTGAGCTGAAGCGTTGACAACTGCTTGTTATATTGTCAATCATTCTAATTTGACGACATTTGGAGCTGACCATGAAACACCTCATCAAGAAGTATGGTCTAGAACCCCTTGTGATTATTTCGATTTAAAGATATTTGGTTGTGATGCTTATGCACTAATCTTTAGTTGTCAAAGAAACAAGTTAGACCAAAAATCAAAGTTCATCTTTGTAGGCTATGGCAAAAGTGTGAAAGGGTATCATTTGTGGAATCTCATCACACACAAGATTATTGTGAGTAGAGATTCATTTTGATGAGTCTCGGGTGCTCAAAAAATTGTTCAAAAGAAATGATAAAGAAAATGAATTTTGGCATGGGGTGGAGAATTTTGAAGTTGAATCGGAATGTTCATTTACAAAAAATGACACACCTATTGACCAAGTTGCTAGTGAGAGCAATTGGGGTGTCGAAGATGAAGAACAGTTGAACAAGCACCACCATTTACTTTGGGACGTCCAACACATGTACACTATACATTGACTCATTTCAAGGACTATGCGGATCCTAACACATTAGAAGCTTTGATAATAGAGAATGGGGAACTAAGATCGTTCCAAGAGGTGTTGTAGGTGTTGAACCAGTTAATTGGAAAAAGGTAGTGGGTGAGGAGATGAATGCTGTTTAGAGGAATCAAACTTGAATGTGGTGGAGTTACCAAAGAATCAAAATGTGCTTGGGTGCAAATGTATTTACAAAATCAAGACAAGGGCCGATGAAAAAGTTAAAAAGTATAGGACAAGATTAGTTGCAAGGACTTTGCACAAAAGGAAGGTATTGAGTTTCTTAAATTTTTTGCACTAGTTGCTAAGCTGGTATCCATTCAATTAGTGATTGGGTTTGTTATGCTATGTTGATTTAGAACTTGAGCAAATGGATGTGAAGATGGCATTCCTACACGGTGATCTTGAAAAAGAGGTGTTTATGCAACAACCTCAAAGGCTTATCAATAATTGCAAGAAGAATCTTGTATGTAAGCTTAAAAATCTTTGTATGGGCTCAAGCATGCTTTATGACAATGGTACAAGAAGTTTACATCTTTTATGGTGAATCTTAGATATTGGAGAAATTAGTATGACTATTGTATTTATATGACTCTTTGATGATGACACTTTCTTGATTTTAGTCTTGTATGTTAATGACATGTTCTTGGTGGGTAAGGATAAAGCTAAGCTTGATGAGCTCAAGGCAAATTTGAGCAAGAACTTTGAGATGAAATATTTTAATTTGGACTGATACGTCAAATCCTTGGGATTAATATTCAATTAGGATAAGCAAAGTGGAACTTCATCATTTTCACAAAAGGGATCATTGAAAAAGTACTTACAATTTTGACATGGGTAAGGCAAAAGCGGTGAAAATACCATTAACGTCTCATTTTAAGTTGTCTTTGGAACAATATCAAAAGATATATAGGAATGATGACTCCAATTCCTTGTGCTAGCATTATAAGGAGTTTAATGCTTGTTATGGTGTGCACTAGACCCGATATTGCTCATTCGGTTGGTGTTTTAAGTCTATTTATGTCTAACCTGAGAAAATTTCATTGGGAGGCAGCTAAATGAGTGTTTCATTACTTGGGAGACACGTACATGTGATTATTTAATAATCACACACATATAGCAAGAATTCGTAATCCATGTATGGCTATGTTGATGCCACTTTTGCCAATGATATGGACAAAGGAAGGTCAACTACGATTATGTATTTTGATTTGCAAATGGGCCAATAAGTTGGATGTTTAAGCTTCAACCTACAGTGGTGTTTTCTACTACCGAAGCCGAGTATATGGCAACAACCAAAACTTGCAAGGAAGCGATGTGGCTTCAAGAGCTTATGGATGAGATTGATATTGATTCTAAACCTAAAGATTTATTTTGTGATAATACGAGTGCCACTTGTTTGGCAAAAAATCTAGTTTATCACAAGAGGGCAAAATACATATTGGTCCAATATCATTACATTAACCAAGTTGTTGAAGAAGGTGAAATTCGGTTATTAAAGGTAGGCACTAAGGAGAATGTTATTGATATACTCACTAAACGGTTCAAGTAAAAAAGTTGAAGTGGAACTTGACTTCTCTAGGCTCAAAGCAAGTTAAGTATGATGGTTTGACAATGGTGTAAATAATTTTCTATGAAGGTGGAGATTGTCAGGTACCTGATACAAAATCATCTTTTGTGTCCTTTTTTTAGTATGGCATATTCACGAGGGGTATTTTGGGAAAAATAAGTTAGCTTAAGAAATATCAAAGGGAAAAGACATTGGTATATATGGTTTATGAGAGAATGAGAATGTGAGTGAAGGGTTTTTCTTCTATAAGTCTTTATTTCTCCTTCCCACAAGACCGTAGAGCACAAGGTGTTTGAGTACCTTCACGGTATTGTTTTGGTAGTCGATAATGGCATTAACGGAGTATTTGCTTGGCGAAACAATGGTGTTGAGAATCTTATTGGACTTGGCTGAAAATGTGTTAGATAGTGCTCTTCTGCCCGGGTTTAGGGTGGTAAGCTCCCAATCTTTCTCCTCATCGGATTTCCGATGGAGTAGCCCTTTTGTGGGTGAACCACATAAATTGTTGTGTTCGGCTTGTGTACATTTCTTTGGCTATTTTCATATTTTATTTGTTTATTTTGCACATTTCTTGAGGGTTTTCTGTAGTTACCAGAATCATTTTTATCGTAGTTTAGGTAATTGATTTTCAATAATCGAATTAGTGGCGGCGGGCATAGTCACAACAAACAACACCTTATTAATGTTTTTCTAGTAGTTTACCTAAGCCTTCCCCTAGGAGCTAATTCCCATTCCAAAGTAATTTGGGACTCAGTCGTGGAGAGGTTTGACAGAAGATTAGTGGCTTGGAAATTCTCTTATGTTTCCAAAAGAGGTATATAAACTTTGATTTAGAATATATATATATATATATATATATATATATATATATATATATATATATATATATATATATATATATATATATATACCTGTTAAGGGCTTCTGTGATCGAATGCCATTAGACAGAATTCTCCCCCTTTGGCAATTCCGTGATAAACATTTAATCATATAGAAGGTAAACAAAAATAAAGAATTATAATTCCACCATCTTACATAATTCACTCACTATCTCTCAATCTTTCAGAGATAACAAATAGATATAATAAAAAGGTTTGATCTGTTATTTGCACAAACAGCCAACAAAACATACCATGTACCATCATTGGCAGAGATAAATAAAATAATTAAACATTGTAGTGAGTTAAGTTATGCACATCGTAAGTTAGAGACATTAGATAAATAATTCAATATAATTTTTCTCCCCTATCTAATGCATCTACTAGTTTACCTCTATGATTTTTCTCTTCCCCCTTTTTGTCACAGAATGATAAAGGTACAGAAATAAGTAGAGAAATAGTATGCATATGATATTATCATGAAACACAAGTGCACTAAAAATCTATATAACTAAACAAGACGGTTGTCTCCCCCTCTTATCCGGCTTCATAAAGGATGGCCGAGATCTTATCACACCAAATGGATGGTGGATCTTAGCCACTCACACCCAATTTTGACAAACGCTTTGTCGACGAGTGCCATGGGCACGGGTCACCTACTATTTACTTACATATAAGGAATGAAATGGGTTGGATTTACATATAGCCCAAGGGTCAGGCTCAGGAGCCCCACTTTTTATGTCTTGAAAGGGGTGTTACCGTTAAAACGACCATTAAAACGGATTGAAACGGCCATGGGAAAAATGAAAAAAATAGATTTTAATGGATTTTAACAGAAAAAAGTGGTGCTGAAATTCAAAATTTAAAAGCAAAATAGAATTTAACAAAAATTTAATGGTTTTCTTATACCCCTCTTATCTTATATGGCTTCAATAATGAGTGGCTGAGATCCACTATGCTTCATATCGATGGCTAAGATTAACTCCCACCCGATTTTGACAAACACTTTGTCGAAAAGTGCGCCGGGCACGGGCCACCCATGCATATATCAAGACAACTCAGTTGTATTCTCTTATCTTATCCATCCATCTAATGTGGACGGTTAGATAAAGAGTGGTTGAGATCAAATCCATCGATCTAAAGTTGATGGTTAGATTTTAGCCACTCAATCCGCCTCATTTGACCTCAATTTATTCAAAATTTAAATTTCAACACCGTTACTTTTGTTATTTCTGTTATTTTCCTATTTCTCCCTCTGTGCGTTACAATCGGTTATAACAGCCGTTATAATGGAAAAAATAGTAACACCCCAGTCCGTTATACCGTTTGAGTGCCAAAGGCACCCAATTTTTGCAAACGCTTTTGTTGGAGAGTGCCGTGGGCATGGGCCATTTACTATTCTATATAACAAAACACATTGATTGTCTCCCTACTTATACCTCCTCTTATAAGCATTAGCAAAGAAGGGTCGAGATCTAATCCTACCACAAATGGACGGTGGATCTCCGCCACTGACCTGATTTTTGGCAAATTCTTTGTTGAGGAGTGCCGATGGCACGGGGCACCCACTAGTATAATACAAACATGATCATGTCATATAATAGGATAAAAAGGTTTATACTCTGAGACAAATCAACAAGAGAATAATACAGAGTATAACCAATAAATAATTGAGTTTATCTCTGTACAATGATCTAAAACAAATAAACACTAGATAACTTAAGCACATCTCTCCTCATGAGACTAAGAAGATGGTCCAGTACCATCATGCTGGTCCAGAGCAGAAAATTGTGGATGCTGCCCGAAGCCCATTATAGTGAACTGATGCTCCATGTAACGCTACATGTCCGTCAGTGTGCCAGTCATCCGGTCGAAACCATCATCCTGTCTCTCCTCTAAACTACGAAGCTCTATGACATCCGCTCCTCATGTGAGCTAAGCTGTTGATCAAATCCAATCATTTGACCATTATATTTTATTCATTTTAAACCTATTCCTATGGCCACTAAGTCACTTACCTTCCTAAGCGAACGTACACGATCTATAACCGACAAATGGACAATTACTCAGATGATTCATGTCATCAATCGTCTGATTCTTGCTATCTGTTTTCTAGTCTTCACGTAGTCGGCGAAGTATGCATACCACGACATCGTCAACACTACACTGGTACTCGTAGGGAAGGTTACATGAATGTTTTAGGTCGCACAGAATCTTTGCCAAACTAAAATATGAAAATATTCTTTACAAGAATTTCTCAATATGAGAGAGCCATTCGAAGTAGTATAAAACCATAATTACTACAATCACTTTTAGAAAAAGGTGGGTTAACTAACGAAAGAAAGAACCAAATGCATCCTTAAAAGAAGTATCGCCATCGGCTTATACGTGAACGACGACTCCATACAGTTTGGGCCGGAGAGGGAGCTACTTTAGCTTCACTCCGATTAAGTAGCAGTGTCTCCAATAGGGGGGATCCTTAAGCTTGCCATTGGTTCAGTTTGTTCCAATTGACTTAGCAAGATAGGCCCTTTATATATATAAATATGGAATCAGGGGACAACAATTTCATACAACAATTTTGGCATACCCACATGGAAGATGAATCAATAGTTGATTTTTGGTGAGGATGATCTCCTCAGTGTATAGATCAGCCCTACAAAAAATCAGCACATTCTGAAATTTCTAACCCTATCAAATATGGTTTACACACACACACACACACGGGATCGGGGGACAACAAAAAACTACAACGTTTTTACAACAAACAAATGCCATTAGTTGTCCCCCCCAATCTAATGGCTTCAGTAGACGATGATGTGGATGATAGAGATAAAAAGTCGATCGAAACCGAGGATATTTCGTGGATTTGTGAGAAAATCTTCTTAAGAAGGAAATATCATATTCTCCCCAAAACCAAGAAACTCTTCCCATATAGGAAATAACGCCTTCCTCTTTCATTTTTTTTCATTCATTTTTTCATGAGAGAGAAAAACCAAAACCACCACTTCATCAAATCACCTCGTCTCTCAATAGAAACACTAAAACAATGTCGTCTTCTTGATGCACTTCTTCTTCCAGTAGTAGTTCCGGTTGATAGATAGAGGGTCCGACGAGCATGGTTCTTGGGTGGGAAAAGCAATCTACCAGACTTCTAAAGTGTTTGAGACATGGCCTTGAATTGATATCTTTCAGTATTTAAAGGTAGAGATGTTTTCCCTTTTCAATCAGTTATCATCTAGTGCTAGCAAATACTAATAATTTTCTAATGTCATAGATGAAGCCATATGCGTATTGTAGCACCATTCCATCTTTTCCTCCTAGGTTACAAAGATCTGCAACATGTATTGCAAATGTGGGTCAACTTATGAAGCCCAAGGTCAGTTCTTATAATCTAAAGGATGGCTAACATTACTAGATAGAAGGCAGTTGATCCATAGATCTTGAAAAATTAAGTTCTTCGTACGCTTCCCATGTAGTAGATTCATGTAAAAGCCTGAAAATCATAAAAGGGTATTTTGGTTCATTTTAATTTTTCAATGACCCTTTTTCACGTACTTTTCTTCATCAGTTGACATCATTTAATTATTAGAACTTTCTCGTCAAATTTTAACAAATTTTGAGAGAAATTAATTTTTAGGTTTTTAGGGCCGTTTCATGCGGGTCACACGGACTCAGCAGGCCTAGGCATTTTTGGACCACTTTGAGTCCCGTATGTGTTGATTAGTAATTAAATATTATTAATGGAATTATTTAGTAGGTTACATGGATTTTTACCTATGTTATTAATTATTTTATGAGTATGTACAAGTATTGCATATGCAAGTATATATGATAATATAGTATGTATTAAATTAATTAATTAGGGAACCATAAATACATAAACTTTAGGTTGTTAGTAATATACATAAGTACTTAAGTATTAAGTAAACACAATACTTCACACTTAAGTAATGGGGCCATTATTTTATGACCAAGTTAACCCACCTTTAGTTTAAAAAAAATTATGTTTTTATGGAGATAAGCTAAAAAAACATTTTTAGCTGTGTACCCTCTTTATATTATAGGTTTCGTTTATGTAAATTTCCATTTTTCTAATCTAAAGCTCCCAATACCCAGCCGGCCATTCACTTGAAAAAGCTTTGTTTATTAACATTTCACTCTTTTACTAACCTTAAACACTCAAAGCCTATGTACCCAACTGATTAATCATTTTAAGCCCAAAGCCCATTAGTTGTTAATGAGACATGTCCTATTATACACATGCCACCATTTAACATAAGTTATTTTTCTTAAACCCCATATCAATTGTTGTTACTCCCCGAATTTTGACACCCAAGCCCGACCCGAACGCCATTGGATCAACCCGTTTACCTGAAATTCATGGTGTGATAAAAATAAAAATAAAATTTTATTATATTAAAATATTTATTTTATATATTACCATAATTAAGGATAAATCAAAATAAGAAACTTTTGTAAATGTGCTTTCGTTAATTCAACCATTTGACACAGAGCAGTAGACTATTGACATAGGAAGACTTGTGAAAACAATAAAAATCATAGAGGTCCAGCACATGCTAATGTAACTGAAACTGAATATCTTTCTGCGGTTGTATCGGAAGTCAACCTGGTCAACAATGTTAATGAATGGTGGGTGGGCACTAGGGCCACCAGACACATCTGTGCAGACGAAAGCGTCTTATCTTCATACGAGAAAATAGATAATGGAGAACAATTCTATATGGGGAACTCGTCTGTATCTGTAGTAACGGGTAAAGAAAATTAATGTGATTCTGAAATTCGCTGCTGGGAAGGTCCTGACACTAAACAATGTACTACACGTTCCGAACATCTATAAGAACTTAGTATTTGGATCCTTAATGAGTAAGAAAGTGTTTAAATTTGTCTTTGAGTCTGACAAAGTGGTAATAACCAAAAGTGAGATTTTTGTTGGAAAATGGTACATGTCTGATGGGCTTTTAAATTGAATATAACTGTTGATGAAATGAATAAAGTTTCTACTTTTGCTTAAATTGTTGAATCTTCTAATTTATGGCATGATAGGCTAGGATATGTGAATTACTCTTTGCAAAAACTTATGAACTTAGAATTAATACTTAAGTCCACCATAAACAAAGAACAAAAATGTGAAATATTTGTAGAATCTAAGAATTCTAAAAATTCATTTAAAATGATATATAAATCCACATAACCTTTAGAATTATTTTATAGTGATCTGTGTGATCTGATAAACACTTAAACTAAAAGAGAAGAAATACTTCTTAACTTTTATAGATGGTTGTACAAAATACTATAGGTTGCACTTGCTACGAAGCAATGACGAGACAATAGAAAAATTTTAAATCTATAAAGCAGAAGTTGAAAATCAAATAAAAAAAAGGATTAAATTTCTTAGATCAGATAGAGGAGGTGAATGTGAATAAACTTCTTTATCAGAATACTGTAACTTATTGGTATAATACACCAAACAACTGATCTTTATTCACCACAACAAAACGGAGTGGCTGAAAGAAAAAATAGAACATTAAAATATATGGTAAATGTTATGTTAATAAGTTCAAGATTACCATTAAACTTGTGGGGGCAAGCACTCCTTACTGCACGTTATATACTAAACAAAGTACTGTTTAAGAAATCAGATAAAACACCTTATGAACTTAGGAATGGTAGGGAGCCTTCTTACAAATATTTAAAAGTGTGGAGGTTTTTAGCAAAAGTGGCAATACCCAGTCTTAAGAGAACTAAACTAGGACTTAAAATCGTAGATTGTGTATTCATAGGGTATGCTTTAAATAGTAGTGCCTATAGGTTTTTAGTAATTAAATTTGAAATTAACGGTATTAATGATAACACCATAATAGAATCCAGAGATGCTGAATTTTTTGAATCCAACTTTCCACTAAAAACTAAGTCTCAAGATAGAGAAATAATATGAACTTCAAACATTGCTTCAAGCAGTCATAATGAAATTATAGAAGAAGACATAGAGCCTAAAAGAAGTAAAAGAGCTAGAAGAGCAACTAGCTTTGGTCCTGATTTTATAACGCTTTTAACTGAGGAAGAACCTCAAACATATACACAAGTTATAAACTCACCTGAAGCTTATTTTTGGAAAGAAGCTTTGAATAGTGAAATAGAATCAATAATGCATAACAACACTTGGAAGGAGATGCAGTATCTCAACTTGAATACTCTATTATAATAGGCAGTCTAATGTACATAATGAGTTATACTAGACCAGATATAGCTTACGTGGTAAGAAGGTTAAGTAGATATACGGGTAACCCAGGACATGATCACTGGAAAGTTCTTATTAGGTCTTGAGATACCTAAAGTACACAATAGATTACAGTTTATACTATTTGAAGTATCATGTTGTACTAGAAGGACATAGTGAAGCTAACTAGATATCAGATTCTGAGGAATCCAAATCCACAAGTGGTTACGCGTTCACCTTAGGTGTTGCAATATCATGAAAATCTTCAAAATAAACCTGCATTGTGTAATCTACCATGGGATCAGAATTTATTGATTTGGACAAAGCTGGAGAAGAAGCTGAATGGTTTAGAAACATTTTAGTGGATATTCCAATATGGCATAAGCCATACTAGCCATAACTATAAATAGTGATTGCCGAGCTACAATAGCAAAGACTAAAAATAATAAATATAATGGCAAATCCAGACATATTCGTCAAAGAGACAATTCTGTGAAACAACTACTCTCAAATGGTATAATAACGATTGCTTTTATAAGATCAAAAGAAAATTTGATGGATCCTTTGATGAAAGGATTTACCAGAGAGATAGTTCAAATGACATCGAGGGGGATGGGCTTAAAGTCTAAAAATGAGTAAAACATCTTAATAGAAACCCGACCTATGGATTGGAGATCCCAAGATCTAGGTTCAATGGGAAAACTAATTAAGAGCGTTGCATGAGAAGCACTATATCGGAGATTAACTCATCCTCATCCCTATGGTGTAAGAAAAGGTTGAGTATTAACTCTTAATAAATCTATAGCTTGGTTATCAAGTGGGATGCGATAGGACATTTTTTATAGATCACCTATCCGAGTGTGAAGCGGGGCCACTTTCTATGAGAATTAGGCTGATTCCCTAAAGCACTTATGAAAACTGGGATTTAGCTCATGGCATAAATGAGCAAAATCATAAGAACTATACAATTGATAGAAAATGTTGTGTGTACAGTTTGTTGTCTGGGTTACAATTATAAAGTTGGGAAGTTCAATACATAAAGTTTACTGAACAACTAGTAAACCTGATAGACTTACACTAAGTAAAGGTTCAAGTTCAAAAGACACATTTGCTAATGTATAATAATTTTGATTTTAACCTTAGCTTTTAAAATTTTATTCATATGGGGGATAAAATCTTTGGAGGGATAACAACTCTCTAGTTGACTCTCCCCTTTACATAGTTGCACTCACTAAGGTCACTAAGGGAGTTGACTCTCCCCTTTACATAGTTGCACTCACTAAGGAGCAAAAGAGAAGGGTTGGGCTACTCTTGATGCCCTAACATCTTCTTCTTTATATTTCTTCCCTTAACATTTGTCCACCATTGGTAGAACACATTTTCTAACCCAAGTACACTTGCATTATATCCATACTCCACATTTCACAAACATTATGTACCATCCACATATTTTTCATCTTTTTCTCTTCTATTTGTAGAAATCCTAATCTTGTTCATTCTCATCCAATCCTTGAGGTAGATGACCTTGGGCACTCCTAAGTTAAATTTATACTTCAACTTTATTCTATTTTCACTCACAACACTTTGTTACACATAAAATTCTGTTGTCTAGAGATTTTTAGTGCATTCATATCATTGCATGATTGAGTGATACGTTCTTGTATTTTCTCTTTGTTTAGAGTGTCCACATCAAAAGTTGTAACAATAATCATCCACCGTCCAGAGCTTAAAATCATGGAAGTGCTTTATTTTCTTGTCAAAGACTGTGATATAATTATTGTGGATGATGAGGTCCAATCCCTTGGTTTCTTGGACCCACACATGGTTCTTAAAATACAACCCTCCCGATGGGAATGCTACTTGCGGCAGTAGAGATAGATGCACATGCAGCAAATAATCAAATCAGCCTACTCGGTATAGGATCAATTATTGAAGAACCAAATTCGAACCATTTTGAAGATTGATATTGGGGAATGATACATATATCTGCTTAAGTACTTCTCTTGCCAGCAAGGGAATGGAGTATTGAGATAATTGGGGCCCAACCCAACTAAATGGCAAATACAAGGTTCAGAACACAAATTAAGGATAATTTTGGGTAGGAATGAGAAAACTCGGTATCAAGCACAAGGAGTCTTGCGCCCTTGTTGCAATATTTGGTTTCTTTGGTTTTAGTTGATTTCCAATTTAATTTCCTCTCTTTCTAAAAGGTGAAAAAAATGTGCATGTTAATCTGATAAAATTAAAGTTAGCTTCTTAAGTCCGTGAAATTTTGATGATGAGGAAATGTAAGGTAGTACATTGTGGCACACATTGTTTTGCCCAGCTATGGATCAAAATGAAACAATTTTTTCAGAAGCTAAGGAGTAGAATAATACTAACATCAGATCCAATTCAGAATCTCACAATCGAGTCAAAATTTTCTGAAATCTAGGGTAACGTTTTGAAAGATTTGTTTTTCATTTAAAATGAGTAAATCTATGGCAAAATATCTTAACTACACTACCCTCCAGTACTAAATCCGATTTGTTCTAGCTAGGGTTATTAGATTTTCAACAAAAAGATAAAATACGAACCAAAGAAACTCACATGTGTAGAGAAAAACAAATCAAATTATCGTGCTAAGAAGAACACAAGATTGTCGAGTTCATACAATGGTCAGATCTCTAAGTGAAAACACCTAGCCCTTTGCAATCTAT
The DNA here is from genome assembly GCA_035048495.1 of Euptelea pleiosperma. Classification (NCBI taxonomy): domain Eukaryota; kingdom Viridiplantae; phylum Streptophyta; class Magnoliopsida; order Ranunculales; family Eupteleaceae; genus Euptelea; species Euptelea pleiosperma. The sequence continues at coordinate 18,633,377 of CM068549.1, forward strand.
TGTCCTTTGATTTTTTTTTTATATTTTTTATAATTGAACATTTCCCTTTGATTTACAGATTGGATACTTAAGAGAGTGAGAGACGTAATAAATGCCAGTTACTCGATAATAAATGGGGTCAGGCGACAGCTCTGCAGAGAGGATGAAGGAGGGGAGATAAGGAAGAAGAAGAAGATGCTAGATACGTTGTGCTTTGGACGAAGGAAGACAAGATGCCCTGGATTTCCTCCTGCTTCAACAACTCTTTTTCCCCCCTGATCTAGATGAAGGAAGACGGCGACGCAAGAGAAGGGCATTAAGAAAACGACGTTGTTTTGGTGTTTCTCTGGAGAGATGAGGTGAAGTGGTGGTTTTGGTTTTTCTCTTGTGAAAAAACGAAGGAAGAAAACGAGAGAAGAAGACGCTATTTCCTTTTGGGAAGATTTTCTCTATTTTGGAGAGAGGACGACACTATTTACTTCTTGGGAAGATTTTCTCTGAAATCCGCAATATATCTCTCTCTCTCCTCTGTTTCAATCCGACCTTTTGTCTCTTTCATCCACGCCATCATCTACCGAAGCAGTTGGATCGGGGGACAACTAACATCATCAATTTTTTGTAAAAATGTTACATACACCACACATACAGATGAGTTGAGTTAAGAGCGGTGAGGATGATCTCCTTACCATGGAGATCAGCCTCACCAAAAACCAGTAATTTTTAAAACTACTAACCCTATCAAATATGGACCTAAATTTAACGGTGAAAATGGATGGTCCAAATTTTTTCAATTTGTAACCCCACTTTTCACAAGGCTGCAAATGTTGGAATGGGCTGATTTTTTGGTTGATATCCATGTTGAGAAGAATATCATCACCAAAAATTAGCCATTTACTCATCTGATGTGGGCCCCACGCCCATTAGTAAGAGTAGCATGAATCATTCTATCCCTGCCCATATATCTATATAACAAAACAGGGAACGTGTCTCCCCACTTATACCCCCTCTTATATGTTTCAACAAAGAAGGGCCAAGATCTTATCTCCAAAATAGACGGTGGATCTCAGCCACTTACACCCGATTTTGGCAAACGCTTTGTTAGAGAGTGCCGTGGGCACAGGCCAACCACTATCTAAATAACAAGTGACAATGGTTGTCTTATACCCCCCTCTTATCTTATATGGCTTCATTAATGAGTGGCTGAGATCCGCTATGCTTCATATCAATGGTTGAGATTAAGTCCCACCCGATTTGACAAACACTTTGTGGGAGAGTGCCGCAGGCACGGGCCACCCACACATATAACAAGACAACTCAGTTGTATTCTCTTATCTTATCCATCCATCTAATGTGGACGGTTACATAAAGAGTGGTTGAGATCAAATCCATCAATCTAATGTGGACGGTTAGATTTCAGCCACTCAATCCGCCTCATTTGACCTCAATTTATTCAAAATTTGAATTTCAACACCGTTATTTTTTTTATTTTCCCATTTCTCCCTCTTTGCGTTACAATCCGTTATAACAGCCGTTATAATGGAAAAAAATGGTAACACCCAGTCCGTTATACCGTTTGAGTGCCTAAGGCACCCAATTTTTGCAAACGCTTTTGTCAGAGAGTGCCGTGGGCAAGGGCCATTTACTAGTATATAACAAAATATGGAAGTTGTCTCCGCACTTATACCCCCTCTTATCTGTTTCAACAAAGAAGGGTCAAGATCTTATCACCAAAATGGACGGTGGATCTCAGCACTCACACAAGATTTTGGCAAATGCTTTGACGGGGAGTGCCAAGGGTACGGGCCACCCACTATCACTATAACAAGTGGCTGTGGTTTTCTTATACCCCCTCTTATCTTATATGGCTTCAATAATGAGTAGCTGAGAACAACTATGCTTCATATCCATGGCTGAGATTAACTCCAACCCGATTTTGACAAACACTTTGTCAGAAAGTGCTGCGGGCACGGGCCACCCACGCATATAACAAGACAACTCAGTTGTATTCTCTTATCTCATCCATATCTAATGTGGTTGGTTAGATATAAAGAGTGGTTGAGATCATATCCATCGATCTAATGTGGACGGTTAGATTTCAGCCACCCAATCCGCCTCATTTGACCTCAATTTATTCAAATTTGAATTTCGACACCGTTATTTTTCGTTGTTTCAGTTATTTTCCCATTTCTCCCTCTATGCATTACAATCCGTTATAATAGAAAAAATCGTAATAACGCCCCAGTCCCAGTCCCGTTATACCATTTGAGTGCCGAAGGCACCCAATTTTTGCAAACGCTTTTGTCGGAGAGTGCCGTGGGCACGGGCCATTTAATAGTATATAACAAAACAGGGAAGTTGTCTCCCCACTCATACCCCCTCTTATCTGTTCCAACAAAGAAGGGCCGAGATCTTATCCCCCAAATGGACGGTGGATCTCAGCCACCCACTATCAATATAACAAGTAACTGTGGTTTTCTTATACCCCTCTTATCTTATATGACTTCAATAATGAGTGGTTGAGATCCACTATGCTTCATATCGATGGCTGAGATTAACTTCCACCCGATTTTGATAAACACTTTGTCGGAACGTGCCGCGGGCATAGGCCACCTACGCATATAACAAGACAACTCAGTTGTATTCTCTTATATTATCCATCCATCTAATGTGGACGGTTAGATAAAGAGTGGTTGAGATCAAATCCATCGATCTGATGCAGACAGTTAGATTTCAACCACTCAATCCGCCTCATTTGACCTCAATATGTTCAAAATTTGAATTTCAACACCGTTATTTTTTGTTATTTCTGTTATTTTCCCATTTCTCCCTTTGTGCGTTACAATCCGTTATAACAACTGTTATAATGGAAAAAACGGTAACGCCCCAGTCTGTTATACTGTTTGAGTGCCGAAGGCACCCGATTTTTGCAAACGCTTTTGTCGGAGAGTGCCGTGGGCACGGGCCATTTACTAGTATTATAACAAAATAGTGAAGTTGTCTCCCCACTTATACCCCCTCTTATCTGTTTCAACAAAGAAGGGTTGAGATCTTATCCCCCAAATGGGCGGTGGATCTCAGCCACTCACACCTGATTTTGGCAAATGCTTTGACGGGGAGTACCGAGGGCACAGGCCACCTACTATCAATATAACAAGTGACTATGTTTTCTTATTCCCCTTCTTATCTTATATGGCTTCAATAATGAGTGGCCGAGATCCACTATGCTTCATATCGATGGCTGAGATTAACTCCCACCTGATTTTGACAAACACTTTGTTGCAAAGTGCCGCGGGTACAGGCTACCCACGCATATAACAAGACAACTCAGTTGTATTCTCTTATCTTATCCATCCATCTAATGTGGACGATTAGATAAAGAGTGGTTGAGATCAAATCCATCGATCTAATGTGGACAGTTAGATTTCAGCCACACAATCCGCCTCATTTGACCTTAATTTATTCAAAATTTGAATTTCAGCACCGTTATTTTTTGTTATTTTCCCATTTCTCCCTCTGTGTGTATTACAATCCGTTATAACAGTCGTTATAATGGAAAAAACGGTAACGCCCCAGTCCGTTATACCGTTTGAGTGCCGAAGGCACCCAATTTTTGCAAAAGCTTTTGTCGGAGAGTGCTGTGGGCCGAGATCTGTCTCCCCACTTATCCCCCCTCTTATCTATTTCAACAAAGAAGGGCCGGGATCTTATCCCCCCAAATGGGTGGTGGATCTCAGCCACTAACACCCTATGTTGGCAAATGCTTTGTCGGAGACTGCCTTAGGCACGGGCTACCCACACATATAACAAAATAACTCAGTTGTATTCTCTTATCTTATCTTGCTTCATAAGATAAAGAGTGGTTGAGATCAAATCCATCCATCTAATGTGGACGGCTAGATTTCAGCCACTCAATCCCCCTCATTTGACCTCAATTTATTAAAAATTTGAAATTCAAAATTTGAATTTTAACAACATTATTTTTTGTTATTTCTATTATTTTCACATTTTTTCCATTTTTCCCTTTGTGGGTTACAATCCGTTATAACAGCTGTTATAATGGAAAAAGGTAACTCCCCAGTCCGTTATACCGTTTTATTAGTGCCGAAGGCACCCAATTTTTTGCAAACACTTTTGTCGAAGAGTGCTGTGGGCACAGGCCATTTACTAGTCTATATAACAAAACAGGGAAGTTGTCTCCCTACTTATACCCCCTCTTATCTATTTTGACAAAAGATGGCCAAGATCTTTTCCCCCAAATGACGGTGGATCTCAGTCACTCACACCTGATTTTGGCAAATGCTTTGACGGAGTGCCAAGGGCACGGGCCACCCACAATAAATATAACAAGTGATGACTTTGATTTTCTTATACCCCCTCTTATCTTATATGGCTTCAATAATGAGTGGCTGAGATCCACTATGCTTTCATATCGATGGCTGAGATTAACTCCCACCCGATTTTGACAAACACTTTGTCGGAAAGTGATGCGGGCACTGGCCACCCACACATATATCAAGACAACTCAGTTGTATTCTCTTATCTTATCCATCCATTTAATGTGGACGGTTAGATAAAGAGTGGTTGAGATCAAATCCATCGATCTAATATGGACGGTTAGATTTTAGCCACTCAATTCGCCTCATTTGACCTCAATTTATTCAAAATTTAAATTTCAACACTGTTATTTTTTGTTATTTATGTTATTTTTCCATTTCTCCCTCTGTGCGTTATAATTCATTATAACAGCCGTTATAATGGAAAAAATGGTAACGCCCCAGTCGTTATACCATTTGAGTGCCGAAGGCACCCAAATTTTGCAAACGCTTTTGTCGGAGAGTGCCGTGGGCACAGGCCATTTACCAGTCTATATAACAAAACAGGGAAGTTGTCTCCCCCTCATAGGCTTCACATATCTAAGGGCCCATATCAACCCTTACATAAAATAAAATTGAGACGGTTGGATTAATTTAACAGGGAAATTGTCTCCCTACTTATACCACTCTTATCGGCTTCACAAAGGATGGACGAGATCTTATCCCCCAAATGGACTACGGATCTCAACCACTCACACTCGATTTTGGGAAATGCTTTGTAGGGGAGTGCCGAGGGCACGGACCACCCACTATACATCTATATAACAAAACAGAGAAGTCACATATCCCCCCTCTTATCGGATTCACAAAGGATGGCCGAGATCTTATTACCCCAAATGGATGGTGGATCTAAGCCATGCACTCACACCCGGTTTTGGCAAACGCTTTGTCGGAGAGTGCTGTGGGCACGGGCCACCTAATAGTATATAACAAAACAGGGAAGTTGTCTCCCCACTTATACCCCCTTTTATCTGTTTCAACAAAGAAGGGCCGAGATCTTATCCCCCAATTGGATGGTGGATCTCAGCCACTCACAGCTGATTTTGGCAAATGCTTTGACGGGGAGTGCAGAGGGCACGGGCCACCCACTATCAATATATATAACAAGTGACTGTGGTTTTCTTCTACCCCATCTTATCTTATATGGCTTCAATAATGAGTGGCTGAGATCCACTATGCTTAATATCGATAGCTGAGATTAAATCCCACATGATTTTGACAAACAATTTGTCGGAAAGTGCCGCGGGCATGGGCCACCCATGCATATAACAAGACAACTCAGTTGTATTCTCTTATCTTATCCATCCATCTAATGTGGACGGTTAGATAAAGAGTGGTTGAGATCAAATTCGTCGATCTAATGTGGACGGTTAGATTTCAGCCACTCAATCCGCTTCATTTGACCTCAATTTATTCAAAATTTGAATTTCAACACTGTTATTTTTTTTATTTTCCCATTTCTCCCTCTGTGCATTACAATCCGTTATAACAGCCGTTATAATGGAAAAAACGATAACGCCCTAGTCTGTTATACCGTTTGAGTGCCGAAGGCACCCAATTTTTGCGAACACTTTTATCGGAGAGTGCCGGGATTCCATGGTAAACGTTCTTAGCTTAACAAGTATTGTTTCTATGCCCATGCTGTCCCTTCTTGTTGTAGTCATTCCATTTTTTGTTTTGTTTTTTTTTTTTTAAATTTATGGTTATGGGATTTGAATATTATTTTAGGGTAAGTACTCAGATCCGATGTCTAAAAATCACAAATCAGGCCAATTTTTGGCAAACAGTCCACCTAGGGATGATTCAAACATCTGTACGGCCAGCGATCTTTAAGAGAATGCCACGGGGCACTTTGGGTGTAGGTCCACTTGGTAAGTGGCATTGAGTAACCTGCTAAATATAGTATTTTGGCACTGTAGCTATCTCAAATATATAGAATTGAGATAGCATTAGCGTTGGAGATGCTCTTTACATTTGACCACCCAAGTCTGCTAAATTTTTTGTATAAACGTTTTCCTGCAACTTTTTGATCCAACGTCCTACAACCTATATAGTTATTACATTCTGTAGTACACTTGCTCGGAGGCATCCTCAATAACTATTTTCTTAGTTTGGCATCAAACAATTGAGGATTAATGATAATACAACCAATAGAGTTATGAAATCAAGCTAGGTAATCCGCCGCTCTATTCATCCCTCTTCAATTGCCAAAGATTCGAAGAACTCTCTCGTACGAGGATTATCTTCCACAGCCTCCTTCCCGGTAGTAAACCTGAGTTTAGTCGTCTCCAAAACCTGATGGAGAACATTCTCCTTAGGGAGGAACGAATTCTGAAACTCCCTACTATATTCCTTTCACGCCATATATAGTAAACAGTCGCATTGAATGCTACCCTCATTATTTGTGATATCAAAGCAATTCCAAGTAAATTTCTGAGGATCCATTGGGCTTCTTGATCAGCCATATCCACCCTTCTATTAATGCGGGACTTGTGGAGAACTCGTGTCCAGACATATTTCGTATAAGGACATTCAATAAAAAAAAGGTTTTTAACTTCTTCCTCTTCCGTCATACAGAATATACGTACATTTGCTGTTATTGATCAAACTTCGAATTTGAGGCTTATCTTTAGTTAACAAACCTCCATTGATCGCCAGCCACGCTGTGAAGCTATGTCTTGGAATTGATTTCGTGCACCATATAAGTCTATTCCAATCAACCTTGGGATTGTTAGGTCAAATTTCATCATAGGCTGAGGCTCGAGTATATTCATCATTTTGACTTGGACACCAAATGATCTTATGATCTTGCGGTTTACTATTATCAATGTCAATAGTATCGAACGTACGTCTTCCAGATCCGGTCCATTTCCATGCCTCGGTCATAATCATGGGTAGACATCTTATCTTTCCTTCTAAGCCTAGAGTCATACCGTTGGTTCCTTTCTAAAACCTCCAGTAAGATACCATTTGGATGTCATGGATCGATCGTGCCATAAATTTGTTTCGTTACCTTTGCCGATCAAGTGCCGAATAAGTTTATACTAGCAATATCCCGGCTTGGGAAAACATTTTCCGATTTAAAATGGTTATCAAACAATAGAAATTTATGTTTTTCGGACGGAAAATTGGCAATCAAACACATCCTTACTTCCTTAATTTATATCCCAAATTAGATTTTACTTACCTCCCTTGATAATTCGGCAAATTAGACATGCCTTCTGTATTAAAAAATTAGATTTGCTTTCTTTGACCAAGTCTAACTTGAAATGAGGAACTACGCTCTATCTTTATTTTATTTTTCAACTACTCCGTTAATTTGGTTAAGTTCGATGAAAAGGTAGCATGTCTAATTTTCTGAATCTAGGGACGCATGTCTACTTTGCCTAACTAAAGAGGGACGCAGTCAAAAAGGGGTTGGGCTCAGGCCCCCCCTCTCGTGTTCTCGGTCATAGATTTCGAGAATCCAAGGGTGGTTTATAGTGCTGAGCTGGTGATGCAAAAAGTGATGTCAGCTCAACGCTATCAACCACTGTTAGATTCTTTGAATCCACGGCCAAGAACATGACTCCTGAGAGGGGCAGAAAAAGGGGCTCCTGAGCCTCACACCCCCTGAGAAATTTTTTGAAGCAGTGGCCAATCACATGGCGCCACAATCTGCTGTTCAAAAAGCATTTCTGGGTTTGTACGAATGAACAACAGATTATGGTGCCATGTGATTGGCCACTGCTTCGCTGCTTCAAAAATCCACTGCTTCAAAAATTCCCCCACACCCACGACACACCACCATATGGATCATACATGCGTATGTCGACACGTAACCCACCCCCCCACACCCCCCAATATTGGTCATGCATATTACAAATTAACCTTTGTCGATCCGCGATTGCGACGCTACAAATCATATGGTCCTACTTGCTAGGACACGGGGCTCGATCGACTACCATCCCATACAATGAACAAAATCATGGTAAACATACATGTCTAAATGCCGTATCTTAACCATTCATATACTGTAGAGTGCATCTCCGTAGACCAAGGCACGTGTGAGTCAACAGAGAAACATGTGAGCCCACATCTAATAGTGAGTGAGTAGTGACCACCCAACCCGTTCATTTAATGATAGAAACATGGCAGCCCCACCCCGAAATCCCTACGGAGCTTTGCTCCCTCTACACATTACACAAGGGTTTCGTCACATAATGCAGCTGAACCAGTTTATTGAACAAGAAAACTTTCAATGATTCTACCAAGGGATGACCTATAGGGTCCCCCCCTCATAAACCATAACTACCATCTATAAATGTTATTGAGATGTAGGTGAACATGTAAAGGTGGGACCCACCATCATTTCTTATATCCTTTCGATCATTGTAAACAGTTTGATTGCTGATATGATTATATATAATTAGCTAATCATGTGTTTCGTTTGTTTTGCGCAATGTTTTAAAACTCGGAACGAACTCGGACTCTACTCAGAAGTCCATTGGGTCGATTCACCTCGATGACTCGAGAGTCGACTTGGTGAGTCATTAAATATTTAAATATATCAAAAATAACATCTATTAAAAAAACTGTGAAAATTCATAAAATATAGAAAAAATACTAACAACATTTAGAAATTCAAAAAAAGAATTGAGTTTTGAGTCGACTCGGCCGAGTTTCCAAGTCAACTTGGTGAGGTTTGCAAATCTGAGTTTATATGCCGAGTGGACTCGGCGGCGAGTTTTAAACCGTAGGTTTTGTGTAATTCGAAACTTCAACCTTCTTTATTTGTTCGATCAAAATACAGACGAGATCAGAGACGCCATCATTGGGGCAAACGATGCAATTAATTGTGTAATATTTATAAATTGTAATATCAAGCCGTTCCTAATTGGCATTTTTGGTGTAGTGATCGATCTCGCTCTATCTGAAAACACATACGCGCTTAACGCATTAAACACGTGTTAGTTATTTAGGTAGGTTTTATATAATATAGAGGGAACAAAACCTAGTGAAGCCCCCAAGTGATCATGTACTCAATCATCAAAATTATATAACAATAATATAATATAACTATGTACAAAATGGACCCTAACCCTAAGAAACTGCATCATTTTCTGTAATGTTGTCCATCTTCTATATCCTTTTCCTTTCTAGAACTTTTTTGTTTACTTGTTACCAACACTCAGTTATGAATTGGAGGTTTTCTCTTTGCAGGAGAATAGTCCATCCCTGCTATGTCTATGATGTCTGGATAGCGCTTGGGGACGACGACGACCTCCCTGTGCTTGGAAGTCGGCGACGATTGAATGGAGAAGTTCTCTTCTTTCCCATTGAATCTTTCATCGTTCGATTGGCGTTTCGAAGTAGAATCGACTTTCGTCCCTCTACTCTTCACACTCTGTACATAAAATCATAAAAAGGAAGAATGAGGATGTGTCTTTCTTCATGCTTAGCTAGTTGTAGAAAGTTAGAAATTCAGTTTTCTGCTCTTAACCACACACCAACCTTTGTAGTAGTAGAAGTAGAAGTAGAGGTTGCCTTGGTGAAAAGTTTTCTACTCCTTCCTGCACCAATAGATAGAGTAGAACTAGTTGAGAGATGGTTTAATTTAAAACCTCGAAAACATGTTTTGCATATATGCAATCTCTATGGGTGTTGGTTTTATAATCTTTTTAGGGTTTGCTACAAAAACTTTTATGAAAAAAAGTGGCCATTTACACATTTAAGAAGTGATCTGTTAATAATGAGAGAAGTGGAGACAAAATTGCTTTATAGAATACATGATTCATGGGTTTGTATCTTCTGAATATCTTCTGAAACCCAGTTCTCATCTGGTTTCAATCAACAGTAACTGTCAAAACTAGGGGAAAAATTCAATGGTGCTTAGGTCTGTGATTCCTAGGTCCACAGTAATCTTCATGAAACCCTGGTAGTCTGTGGTGGGTTTTCTTGTCTACACTAGATAATCTTCTCTTCATGGTACCTGAACAGTGCTCATCTTTGCATAGAACAGCCTCTCTAACACCACCACCGCCACCACTTGCTTCAACTTCAATCAGCTTACTTTTCTTCTCCTCCTGCATTCAAACACACACCTTTTCACCATTAGAATTTATTAAAACAAAAAAAATGAAGAAAACCCAACTCAAAAATTCAAAATTATCTTCAAATAAACAATTAAAACATGAAAAAGTCAATACCCACATGGATTCTTTGATGAACATCTGATATAAACCCTTGATCCAAACGAATCCCTTAAAATAGAAAACAAAAACCAATCAGATTTATGTTTCAAATAAGAACCATCTCTCATGTTCAAGAGCTGCTATATCATACATACCTTGAACCTCAACAAGGAGGAGCAAGAATACAAGAGATATTACTAAAGCAGGCCTCATTTGAAGAAGCAGCTTGAAGAGATCTCAAAGAAACAAGGAGAACAGATTTGGGATTCCTAGAGAGAGAAACAAAAGGTGGGTCGTCTCTTCCTTCCTTTCTTACCAAGAACTTAGAAATGTTCTCAAGGTTTGTGAGTCGTCGATAACATGGAAACTAGCAAGGGCTCCTTTAAATACATAAGGCCTTATGTAATTAGGAGTTAGGACCCTCTTTAGTGCGCCAATAGAGAGATAAATGTGTTGATTATTTTTAAAAGAAATGACAGGTAAGTATGGAAAAGTGCTATTGCTTTTTATTGTATTTCCTAAACTGCCCCACTCTTTTAGGGAAGAATGTCTCCCTTTTAGAGAAGTGGTAGCCTTTCTAGATTTCATAAATGACCAAACCCTGGTCCCACTCAAGATGAATGATAACATGGTGCATCACACCACCAACGTATGTCGTTTGATCCATCTATATATAATCAAGTTAATCACTTGTTTTTGGATGGTTATGCCACCACCCAAAGTAGTTCTCCAATTACTTGGTTAGCAACATAGATAAATTGACTTTAGCTAGGTTTGTCTTCTGGTTTAGTCCTTGGATCCAAAGGTTGAAGATAATAGGTGGGAAAGTGTAGATCATGAGCCATTTAAGTTAATTATGTGTAGAACTGGTTTATAGGTTGACCAATGGTTTTTATGATATCATTATACCAAATCCGATGGCTGACATTAAGGTGGCTTAATACTAAAATATTATCAGTGCTACAGATCATGGCTTAAAACAATGCGTTTTAACCATTTTAACGCCGTTAAAACGGTAACACCCCAAGCCCATTACGTTAAGAACCGCTTTGACGCTTAGAAAATAACGGCAGTTAAAATCTTGAAAATTAGTGAAAAAAATAGCCGTTATTTCCGTTAAAATCTATTATTTTTCCATCAAATTCCATTTTTTTTTTTGTTTTTACATATTTTGAATTTCATCGCCATTTTTCCATTTTTCCCGTTATTTCCGTTAAAATCCATTTTTACCTTTTTCTTTCCACTGTCCCTTACAATCTGTTTTAACGGCCATTTTAACCGTAACACCCCCAGTCCGTTATACCGTTAAAACGGCCTCTTTTAAACCTTGCTACAGATTTCCATAGAATTAGACCCTGATTTTTCTGTAAGAAATTACACATTTTACTTTAATATATATGAGGACATTTTCGTAATTATATCCTTTAATTTTAACTAGATTTTTTTTTTTAAATATATGAAATAATTTTGCAGCAGTTGTGGGTATTTCATAAGGAGATAATTATGCCACGTTAGCAGGCCATGGGCCAGTAGCGAGTCTAACGCGTGTCAACGAAACAAGCGGAGTTAATTTGACGACGACCTTCGACGTTCAACCTCCAGTTCTTGAGTACCGTTTGGTCTCCCTGTTGCCGTTAGCCGACGTGAGAAGATTTTGTCTTTGCCCTCTTAAGCGGCCACTCCACGTGGACGTCGGTGTCTATCAAACGAGTCGATATGACGTGGCAGTAACAGTGCCACGTCGTCACCGTCAATGCACGCGGCTTGTCCATGCTTTGTTAAGCAGGAAAACATCGAGGGGCGACTGTGTCGGGGCTTGAAAGGGTAAATCTTGTTTTTAAAAGACAATAGTAATGTCCTCCTGAGATGTACGTCGTCGTTAGGGTTCACACGGTTGGATGAAATGCGAATCGCAAATAAAGACTAAAGAGGATGTACTACTCAGGAGGACACAACATGCTATTATATTGTAAAATTGTAAATATAGAAGTCAGGTCTCCTTGGGTAGAGTGTTAAGTTCTTACTGATCGGATCGTGTACTCGTGTGCTGTATATATAATTTTCATACTAAGGCTCTGTTTGGTTGCCTTCAATAAGTTTTCTAGATATGATTTTTGCATATAATGCTCTTTATTCTTTTTTACGTAAAACATTTTGTTGATCACCATACAGAGCCTAAGCTTGACATCTTTAACACTATTATATATGTTGGTTTTTGGTTCTTATCGGTTTGGTTCCAGTTTGATCCTGCTGGATGCTAGTGTGCCAAGAACTAGAACTTATTATATATTTTGATTCCAGGTCTTTTTGCGTTCAGCAATGAAATAGGTAGTCTTGGAATTGGAATAATTGGAACCAGTTTCGTGTTGGGGTTATATAATAAATACCTCAATTTTCATGAGACAATAGTGAAATCGGTGTAAGTCCGTGGACGTACCTCAATCTTGAGGGAACCACGTAGATCTCTGTGTCGTGTGTTTGCATCTTCGTATTATATCTTTCTCGAGTGATTATGTTGTGGTTTGCTTGTGATCACCCCAAAAAACTGTCATACACATATCAGCCGCACCAGTTCCGTGTTTTGTCAATCAATCAGGATCCTAAAATTGATCATCAATTGTGATTTTATTGGATATCAATGAAATTATGGGTAATTATAGAAGAAAACAATGGTGACAAGATAGAGGGCTATGTTAGGTCCAAAAGTTAGCCCATAATTGACCTAGGTTTGAAGAAACTTGCCATTAGGGAAGACTGTCATGACTTTAAATAGAATTGAATAGAGATCCAAACAAGCCCTAAGTTCTAAGGAGCTCATAAGGAAAAATGGGAGAGAATTATTGGCCGACATCTGGACATCACATGCTATTGGAGAAATTGGGAGCACAAAACCAAACTTTGCTGTTTGGTCAAACATGCATTTTGGGAAGCTTCCCTTACTAACTCTTATACGAACGAGTTCCTAAATTCAAACTTCAGATTCCAACTCCCAATGATTCACTTTTTCTGACTAAGATTTTAGTCTCATTTATGTATTAATTATTATATGTGCAGCGTTAACCAAGGTTTAAAGGGGACCGTTATAACGGTATAACGGACTGGGGGTGTTACCGTTTCTTTCCGTTATAACGAAAAAAACGCTCAGGGGCAAAAACGGGAAAATAACAGAAATAATGGAAAAAATGGTGTTGAAATTCAAATTTTGAATTTTAAAATTTGAATTTCAAAAATGGAAAATCACGGAAAAAAATAAAAATAACGGCCGTTTTTTTTCTGCAAAATTTCCAGAAAATAATGGTCGTTATTTTCGTTATAACAGAAAAATAACGGAAAATAACGGCCATTTTTTTCGTTATAACGGCCGTTATTTTCTGGGTGTTTTAACGGTCCATAACGTAACGGGGTAGGTCCGAATCCTATATAACGGCTGTTATTTTCGTTATAACGGCCGTTTTTTAAACCTTGGTGTTAAGGTCATTCCTAGTGCCCCTCGTCCCTAGTTCTTGCTGATGTTCCTTGAGATTCGCATGAAAAAATCTCAAAGAGCATCCAACGGTCTAGACTTAGGGACGACGGTACTACAATACTCTCCTCATTTTCCTTATTATATTGTACATTATAAATTTAAAATGGATCAGGCTCCGTTGACAGATATAAAATGACAGGTAAAATGACAGGGACACAATATAAGCCAGGTGGCACATTGTTACAGGACTCTGACCATATGGATGTTTGTCCTATCCCATGGTGGAAGTACAAACCAAAAATCAACCTGACTAGTGATTTATAGGTGTTGCATCTTTGTACCTCAAATACTGCTCAAATTCCCACAGTTGAGATCAGCCCATGAAAATAAGTCCAATCCAAAGCCTATAAATCACTAATCAGGCTGAATTTTGGTTTGTAAGTCCACCATGGGATAGGACAAACATCCATACGGTCAGAGTCCTGTAACAGTGTGCCACATGGCTTATATATATATGTACAGAATTTCGAGCTTCCAATACAATTCCAAATCTTTACAATATTGGGTAGAGTTGCCAGCCTGCATACTACATCTAGTAGTGTCAATTTGTACATACCGAAAATTTCGGTTCTACTTCCATATTTTTGGGAACTGGCTAAATAAGAACCGGAATTGGAATCGGACTGGGAAGAGTTTGATATGAGAACCAAACCAACAGGAGCTGAAACCGAGATATAAATATAATGTTAAATATATAAATTTAGTGTTAAAATTGTCTTATTGTTAAGATTGGAACCGATGTATACCCAGAACCACAACCAGATCAACTAGAACTGGAACTGGAACTATATAATCAATTGAAACCAAACAATCGATCTGGTTTCAAATCCATCAGTTGGAGAACCGGAATCGATAAGAACCAACATATTTAATTTGTTATGATTCTGGGACCTTAGGAACTGAACCGGAACTGACCCGGTGCAAGTTGACAGTACTTAATTTGTAACTAATTCGATATGCAACACGTATAGAGTGCATTTTTTTTATTTTTTATAATTAGTATAAATACTTTATTAAAAAATGCTTTTGAGGCTAAGGAAGCCTACTAAAACAGCTATAATGAATACAAAGGAAAAGAATATACATAAAAATAAATGACACAAAAACGAAACTTCCTCCACATTCCACCCCTAATCTCTCGCTCTATTAACCAAGTTTGCCCATTTAAAAATCATGTCTTCGAAAGTTATACATTTTCCTTCCTCATACATTTTTGCCCAAATATACACCAATGATTTAATCTCAATCACCAACTATTTTTTCTTAAGACTTTTACCTTCAAATACTCTAACGTTCCTTTCCCTCCACAAACCTCAAATAATCGCCAAGGGAGTTAAAGGCCGCATACGCTTCCCGAAACGTCTTAAAGTTCTAAGAAAAGAATAGCTCTTTCACCATCTTGGGGACAACCCACAACACCCTAAACTCTCTAAAAAAACTTGTCCAAATACTCCACGATCTTCTATAATGTAAGAACAAATGATCCACTAATTCTCCATTGTGTAAGCAAAGTGGACAATGATCCAGTACTCACACACCTTTCTTCTAGAGAAAATCTATTGTCTGAAGTTTTCCTCGGGCTGCACACCAAGTTAGAAATCGCACCTTGGATGGAGTTTTATCACACCATATTCTTGCAGTAGGAAAATCCTATAATTCTCCCCCTTCCAAAGTCCCATAAAGTGAATGGATGGAAAATATAAACCTTTGATATCATGGGTCCATTGCCTAGTGTCATTCCTCGAGCTAAGAAGGTGAGTCTTTCCCACCTTAGTCATAAGATCTGCCAAACGAGGTACTTCCCAGTCGTAAAGTTGACGATGAAAGCCAAATTTCTAACTTGGTAAAACCATCTATATCAACCTGCATTTTGTGTGTAGTAGTAGACTTCTTATTTGAAATGAGAAAGAGATCATGAAACTCAAATTTAAGATAACCTTCCATGCACCATTCATCATCCTAAAATAATCCTTATTCCCCTTCCCACCTTAAAAATCACACTCACTTCGAATCTAGCTAAACCATGCATAATGCCCTTCCACATACCACGCCCATACTCCCCTCTTGGCCTACCACTACACCACCCCATAACTCATTCTCCATATATACTTGCCTGCAATAACTCTACGCCATAAGCTCTCCTTCTCAACCCTAAGTCTCTAAAGCCATTTCTCCTTCAATGTCTCTTTCATGCTACGAATATCTCTAATTCCTAGCCCTCCTCTCTCTCTCAGTCTCGCCACTTTTTTTCATCACTTGATCAAGTTTAACTTTCTTCTATCACCATTTTCATTCCAAAGGGAATTCCTTATCAACCTTACCACTATCTTCTATACTTATAGGCATCGAAAATAGGGACATATAATAAAGTGGCATACTGGAAAAGCTACTTTTGATAAGCACCAATCTACTCACTTTGGACAAAAATCTGATTTTTCATCTAGCTAGTCGGCGTTGCAGACATTCTATGTTTCATCGGATCCCAAATGGCCTTGCTCCTATAACTCGGACTCAATGGCAACCCAAGATATTTAGTAGGAAGGCTGCCAACCTTGCACCCTAATATGTTAGCTGCCTCACTAAGCCCCTTTGTCTCACCCAACCCAAAAATGTCCGACTTCACTAGATTAACATTCCAATCAAATACAGCCTCAAAAAAATAAAACACTCCCTTAAGCATCGCTATGTCACCTCCCCCACCTTCAATAAACAAAATGGTATCATCAGCAAAATGAAGATGAGAAATCAATGAACCAATGCAACTCACCCTAAAACACTCAAGCACACATAGTACCTTGCCTTTTTCCATTATCCGACTGAAATACTTTTGCTACCAAGACAAATAAAACAGCCTTACCGGATGGGAATATCTTCTATGGCCACACAAGTTATTATTTGTTTAATGTTATGGAGTTGAAGGATTG
Organism: Euptelea pleiosperma; assembly: GCA_035048495.1. Taxonomy (NCBI): domain Eukaryota; kingdom Viridiplantae; phylum Streptophyta; class Magnoliopsida; order Ranunculales; family Eupteleaceae; genus Euptelea; species Euptelea pleiosperma. The sequence continues at coordinate 18,650,352 of CM068549.1, forward strand.
CTAATCTTTATGGACAAGTAGCATGGCAATCATGACGGGGTTTAAGGATTAATGTTAGATCTTAGAAGTCAGTATAAAGTGGAAGTGAAGATGAAGTTTAGGAAGAAAATTATGCAAGAAGAGGGAGAATTTTAGTAAAATTTTATAGTTATATTAAATTCGATCGAAGTACAAGTGAAAGAGAAATTGTGTATTATTCTATTTTGGAGTCTATTCTCTTGCTTCTCTTTCTTATTCTCGTTAAGAAAGCACAAATACAAAGAATTTGATTCACAAAAAAACTTTTATTGTTAAAGAAGATTTTAGGAAAGATATATTTTTTCTAGTAGAAGAGTTGCATTTAAGTGAGAGATCGAGTTCCTTTTTTGTAATTCTATGTAAATATATGTAATTAGGTTTTCAATATAATAAGATCTCTCTTTGAGCCATTCACACATGTTGAACAACCCAAAAGGATTTTCTCTCGCAATACACGTCCCTAGCGTACTACTTTCCTTTTTTGCATATAATATTTTTGTAATAATGAAACATAATTATTTTGAAAAAATAATAAAAGTATTACTATTTTTACAAAGACGGTAGACATACTACCATTTTCAGTTTATGCTTATGTTCATCACAGGCACTTATATCTATTATTAGGTGAAGAAAACATTACAAAAAGTAGTAATATTATTACTATTTTGACAATACGATAAACGTAATAACATTTTCACAAAAGATAAACATATTACCATTTTGAGTTTATGTCTATGTTCATTATTAGGTATCTGTTCTACTTTTTGTAATGATGAAAACATAACCATTTTTATAAAATGGTAAAAATAATATCATTTTCATAAAAAGTAAACGTACTACAATTTTTAATCTATGTTTGTTTAACATTTTCAAGAGATCACTTTAACAATAACTAATCGATTTTAATCTTATTGATTTGGATGCCACGGTTTTGAACCTTAGTTTTGGCAAGTGTTTATACATTGCTTTGATTTTGATAACCATTTTCTTTTGAATAAGTTTGATGGAAGAGCTTTGGATCAAAATCAATGCAGCAAGTACTCCGAAAAGTAACCAAGTGCACAAAAACAACAATAATTTATCTTGAAGGGTCTCTTTAACATTAACCACGTGCACAAAAAGCAAAGTAATTTTAAACGTGACATGGATGGTCATTTCAATGCATCTTTTTACTATTAACTATCAGTCAATTTAATGAAATCTCCTAAACATAATCAAAGTACTCATGAAAAATGACAGCGATTCAACTAATTTATTGAAATGGTACTAGTTTAACTAATTTACTAAAAAATTTGAATCATTATCCGTGGAAAGTAGAGAAGCTTTAAACAACTTCTTCGATCTTCACGGATAATACTGATCTATTAGCCTAGCTTCAAGAGAAAAATAGAGTGAAAGTGAGGAAAATCGAAAAGAAAGGGCCAACATATATAGATGTCATCAAATATCTTACACTACATCAAAGTAACAATATGAATCATCAAAATCTAAAAACTCGTCTTCGTCATTTTATAGTTTTGTTTTATCACATCTAAAATGAACTATTGTAGTTCCACAACTAAAACTCTTGTATTTACAGGGATCCTGTCTTCCTTGGAGCTTTAAAAGATTAATTTTTTTTACGGACGATACGGATTTGTTAGCCTAAAAGAGAGAAATGGAGGAGAAAATTAAATAGACTGGTATGGTTAGTCGTCTACACTTTACAAAAAAATTGAGAGAACGAGAAATAAGAGGGAGAACGAGATTAATCAAAGGTCCACAGCAAGGGGTAATAGATGGGAAGAGAGGACAATGAAGGAAAATTAAGGACCGATGTGATAGGAGACGAGTGATGACTAGTGCAACTACATAGGGTAATTGTGCACCTAATCCTTGTTCATAATCATTTCAAAAGGGCTTGACTGAAAGACGTACATTATGGGCATTTTATGAAAGTAAGGATGGTAAAGCAAATTTAAGTCCTATTCGTCTAACGTTTTGACTAAAGTGTCCAATTTTTGTATAGAAGAATTATCGATCTATATTATATCAAGTATGACCTTATACATAATTTTTCCCAAAAAAGTTGTTCTATTGAAAAAATAGTAAAACTCATTCTTATGTAAAAAAAAAGAATTAAAAGTCCATTTTTGATATAAAATCACTATCTTTTCAAACACTGTCAAAATACTCGAAATATTCAACAAATTTGTCCAATCTAAGGAATTAGCTTACCATTTAAATGGTCCAAATTGATGATGGTCGATCATGTGTATGGTCTACCATAACATGCATTGTCGTAGAACCTTAATCTTGATTTTGTGCTACTTTTTTTTTGATAAGTCGATATGTATATTAATAAAAAGATCAAGGTGATCTCTAAAGAAACTACAAACAAAGTTTGCTGAAAAACAAAAAAAAAGAACTACAGCTTACTGCTCTCTCTCCATAATTACATCAAACCTAAATACCATATCAGTGAAAAAAATACCTCTCGTCTCAAGAAGAATCCTTCTCCACCTGAGAGAGCCTTGATGCTTAGAATCGTCTCCTGAATAGAGCATTCCCTGTCTCTAAAGAATTTAATTATATCTCTTTATACAAATGCTCCACATGACCGCAAACAAAACTATCCTCCAAAGAACTTTTCCCCTCGAAGATCCATATATCATAGGCCACCCACCGAATAAGTCTCCAGTGGACTCAGACATGGCCCAGAGAAGACCCACCCATGCTAAGAAAAAATACTATATATATATAGGCAAAGTCATAGTGTAATAACAAATGATTTTTATTCTTGCCATTAGCCTTACACATCATAGAAAAATTCACTAGAATCCATCTTCTTACTATCAAGTTTTCAGAAAGTGAGTATTTTGTTCAATGATACGACCCAAACAAAGAACTGGATTTTCAATGGTACTTTTGACTTCCAAATGTCAGGACAAGAGTATGAATGAGTATATGTCATCGTGGAAAGGCTAAAGATATCATAAAAGGAACACACCAAGAAATACCCCAACTTTGAATGAACCCAAGAAAGATAGTCTTCTTCAGTTTCTAAGACCAACTAAAGTTTCAAGCATTCCATCAGAATATCAACTTGTTCAATTTCCCAAACGAATAGTTGTCGCCTGAATTCTAAAATCCATGGGCTTTTCGATAAAAGTCTCATTCCAGCAAAAACTAATTAATTGCCCCTTCCGCTGAGATAGAGAATAAAGCCTTGGAAAAGGTTCCTTAAGACAAATGTCCCCCACCCAAATGTCTTCCCAAAATTTAATCCTAGTCCCATCTCTTGTTGCCATCCTAGTTCCCTAAAAAAACCTCTCTTTGACTTTTAGTGCTCCTCTCGGACCTCTCCACACCCCCGCACCCATAGGAAGACCTAGGACACTTAGATACCCACCCCCACCCCCCATCTCCTCTCCAAACTTGTCTGTGATTACTCTACGCTACAAACTACCATTCTCTTTACCAAACCTCTATGGCCATTTGTCATACAAAGCCATATTCATTCTACTAATCTTGAGAAATCCAAGGCCTCCTTTTTTAGACTGACAAGGTTATGTTCACATTCATCCAAATGATACCCAAATGAGTCTTTTGAATCTTTCCAAAGAAAGTTCCTCATGAATCTCTCAATTCTACTAGCTACCTTCCCATACAAAGAGTGGGAGTTTCTCTCATTAAAAGCTAATAACAAAACTATACTTAAAGTTTGTTTTGAATTTGAACATATGAAAATCGTGTGAGAAAGTAATCTTCGCCCCCAAATACAATTTGCCACCTGTTCAGTGCATTTTCACACGCGCGCCCATGAATTTCCCACAAGCACACATCAAAGTTATATTACCCCGTAGTAAAAACAAAATATTCGCGCCATTTTAAGCTATGATCAGAAGTTTTATTCCTTTCTGGAATTTTACTTTTTAATAAAAAAAAAGTTTATTTGGGTCCTCTGACCTAATATGTGGGGCCACATTCACCTAACCCACACCTGATTGTTTAATATGTGCGTCACCAACATAAAGTGAAAGAAAATGAGATGAGAAAGTTAGTACACGAACAAAAAATAGTCAAGTTTTACCGTGGCGAATGAACATTGTATAGGGACACACCCATAGGTCCAACTATGGGTGGGTCCCACATCCTTACAACTTTAGCATTGGTAGCTTTGATAAAGCGTAGCAAGATCCCATCGTTTCATACTTCATTAACAAACAAAACGAGCTATGCACCCTGGTTGAAATATTTTTGGTATCTTGTATCAAAGTTTTATCTCATTCACCCTAATATGTCATCACATGGCTGTGAGCAGGCCCGGCCCCCACCCCCACCCCCACCCCCACCCCCCCACAACGAGCCCTTCCTTGACAAAGTCAGTCTCTAAGGTTGGCATGTCCGGCAAATGTGCTGTTGAATTATGAACATGACTCGACCTCGTTTCAGATGTGCTTAGAGGTCTGGCATGTCCGGCAAATGCGGTGTTAATTGATTGAACTGACTTATCGAACATGGGTACAAGGGCTCGACCTTCGATATGACTCGACCACATTTCAAATGTACTTAAATATGTGCTGTTGAATGAGCTGACTAACTGATCATGGGTCCAACCCTTCGACGACATGACTTAACCCCGTTTTATACGTACTTACACATCTGAGACAGGACTTTCCTAGGGCATGTTCTTTCCTGGAGTCCAACTTCTAGTAACATAAAACGAGTGGTCTCCCAATGAATACGTGTATGCATGTAGGTCAGGGTGAGCCCCTACCTCAATTACATGGTGCTCTCTTGCAAGCATGCATGGCTCCCTGATATTGTGCACAAACCCATCGATTCAGGCCATCCAATAAAGATGATGGCCCGAAATGTGGTACAGATTGAATAATCTGGACGGTTGGTTTTCCATATTTTTGGGTTAGTTATCAGATGGCGTGAATTTTGCGAAATTGGTCTTCAATGAGTTACAGGACTTCATAGTTGCCAGAGATGAGAAATAGTACGCGAAACGGGAATCCATTTTTGGTCACTAAAGAAGTGACCCATCTCAATCACTAAAGCCTCCTCTACACATGACACGTATTCATAACGAACAGTGTCTTAAATTTTTGAAATTAATTTAAGTTTTTTACAAAATAGTCTTGTCAAGGTTGTCATAGGTACTTGTTGAATTTCAAAAATCAGCAAAGCGTTTTTACAGAAATAAGATTTGTATGTCAAAAATTGTTGACAGGGAAAAAGTTTTATGACATTTATATGCAAAAATCATTTCTAGAAATCTTATTCAGGGCAACCATATAGAGCCTTAGTTTATCTTTATCTCTACCCGCGGCCAGTGATATTTTCTTTAATATGATAGTGAACTGACTTGCTGGCCACGGGTATACGATCGACGACCCATCGACATGACTCGACCTCGTTTCAAATGTACTTACATTGATAGAGTTAGTCTGAAGGTAAAGCATGTCCGGAAAATGTGCTGTTGAATGAGCTAACTTACTGTTCATGGGTCCAACCATTATCGTCGTGATTCGACCTCGTTTGAGAGTCGAGACGTACTTACATGTTTGAGGCAGGACTTTCCTAAGGCATCTATTCTTTCCAAGAGCCCAATTTCTACCAACATAAAACAAGTGGCTCCCACCAATTACGTGTATGTAGGTCAGGGTGAGTCCTTTGATCAATTGCATGGTGCTCTTTGCCAGCATGCTTGGTTCCCTAATATTGTGCACAAGCCCATGGATTCAGGCCATCCAGTAAAGGTGATGGCACGAAATGTGGTACAGATTTGAAATATCTTGATGCGTAAAACTTTGATGACAGTGGCCTGTCATTGAAGCCCGTGACTGCCAATGAGTTCTCGGCACATACCACGACCCATGTGAGTGTTTTTTAAGAATTTTTTTTAAAATTTTTTATTGTGAAAGCAAAAAAGCACAAGGGTATGTGCCGCGAACTCATTGGCTGTTACGGGCTTCAACTCTATCTTGATTATCCAAGCGATATACTTTAATAATTGCTATTAATAAATGGGTCGGGCTCCCGGGACTAGTGTTTTCGACGAGAACACAAATTTAATTGAAAAACGAGTTTCTCAAGCATTTCCTGATTGTTTCAACTAAAGTTTCCCTGAGAAATGCCAGTTCTTGTGGGGTTGGCTGCTCAATGGAGGAAACCTGCCTTATGTGGGATTGAACCCACTACCTACCACGGAGGGTATACTCTAACCAACTGAGCTAAGTGGCTAGGCGTATATGTTTCATTTCCCTTATTCCTATTTTGTATGTAACTAGTGGGTGGCCCGTGCCCACGACACTCCTCGACAAAGCATTTGCCAAAATCAGGTGAGTGGTTGAGATCAGAGACAAGATCTCGGCCCTTCTATATTCAAGCCTATAAGAGGGGGATACAACTGAGCTCCCTTGTCAAAATGTAGATATTAAAAAAATCATGTTAATTTCAAATTTTAAAAATAAAAATCTAGAAATTGATGAGAAATTATAATAAAACAATCCATGGCTCCCCTTTTTCCCCTAGTTACAAAGACATCTTAATTAATGATTAATTAATTAGTAAATAAAAATTAAAGGCAATTTTTTTTTTTTTTTTTGCATTTCTTAATTTATCCTTATCACCATCTAGTGATTATTATCTTCCAACGACGGTGACGATAATAGGGGAATTTTGAATTAGATCACGACAACGACACTAACTTTGGATTTCCGACCATTGCCGACAAGCATCTGTTGAGCGATGGAATATATTCAATTATTGATGCAAAATTTTACATTCAAAATAATGGAGTTCATATAAAATTTTGGGTGAAAGTTTTCATTTTTCCTTCGATGTTTTACGGTAATTAAGATTAATGTTAGAAGCCAAAATGCCCCTTTTGTATTTATTAATTAATGTCTTAATGACAGTCAACAAAGTTGCAAAACAATTAGGTCATGGATGATGAGAGGTTCATGATGTGTATGTCGCCCATCCATGCATCAATTGAACAGCCTAGGTTCCTCTAAAAGAGAATGGTGGGTTGGGTTCTAATAGTTCTCTAATAAACTGGGCTTTATATAGCTCACATGTGAAAGCCCAATAAAAATTGGGGCCTCCATAAATTTTGATGGGCTAGTTTGGGCTGATTTGATTCCAGCACAATCCAAGCCCATTCAAACCACAAGACTATCATAACATTTGAAATGACCAACATGCGCCCTTGTTACCAGCTTCCCTAGTTCGTCGATTTCCGTTGCAAATAACGGCTAAGCTGTAGCTCCCCAAACCTCAATTCCCTCCCATTAATTAGATTCATAGATCACAAACCCATTTCCTGTTTTCCTCTATAACTAGTTTGCTTCTCTCTCCAATTCCTTTAATTTTCTGAAGGCAACCATACAGAGCCTTATTTAACATATGTATTTGTTATGGATTTATGACTTTTATTTCTGTTTTCCCTTTAATTATATCTTCATATGTAGCCAAGGGTATTCCTTAAATTTTACTTTTATTTGTGAAATAAAATATTAGCGTAGGAATCGTGGACATTATTCAGGGTTCCCCCTTTTTCCCATTCCCTCGCCTTCTCTCATTTTTTTCTTCTTTTTCTTTACAATTTTCTTTCTTCTTCCTTTCTTGTTTCCTTGTACGATTAAGCTCCATGTAGACTGCTACATAACAACTATATGTGCACTGTGGCTGCCATGCTAAACGCCGATAGGCTATGACGTGCAACATAACATATCCCGTTTAATGGCATTTGTTATGTCACTACTCCCCCATTGTCTATTCCAGAGAACTTCACCAGCTCAACCAAGATATTGACCTTATGGGATGATTGCTTGTGTGTTTTGCTATCTTTTGGAACGTTCACCATATGTTTTTCAACATCCAAATGCAATAGATTGGATGGTTGTTATAATCCATTCACATATATTTTTCATCTAGGAGACATCCTAGGTTGGCCCCACATAATGGAGGTTCCAGATCCCCTGCCCATATGGCCACTCCCCACAACTCATGGTCAGAATAGCAGCAATGAAATTTGTAGAACAGGCCCTTTAAGTTTGTCATGGATCATGACTGCAAATCTACAAGAGGCCCTTTTTAACCTGGAAGATTAATATGCATAGACCACTGTTTTCTTTATGGATTTGAAATATTTTTACTACTACATTGTTGTTCATAAAAGCACAAGAAAGAGAGAATTGAATCTGGATAAACAGAAATGGAACTCTTTGTACTTGTTTGAGTATCAAATAAAATTGAAAAAACACATTTAGGGTATGTTTGGCAATTACCACTCCTGGTTCCAAAACTCCCAGGCAACACATCAGTTGGAAACCCACCTACATTCATTGTCAAACAGACATAAAACATGTTCATCTGGTGCGACGAGTTCAATCTGAATCTCTTATCTGTGTTGAAGAAATGGCGTTTACTTCCACTACGCAGGGCCACCATCTCTTCACTGCCGCATCTTCGGGATGTTGATTCAAATTCATCATCATCAAAGATTATACATTGTTTGATTTTAAACTCTTGGATCATCATGCAGGGTCCAACGTATCAGAGTTCAAGACATTCTCTGTTTTTGATTGAATAAGAGGGTGTGCATCAATCAAATCAAATAGTTCATCTCCTATACCGAATCCAAGCATCCTAGCCATGTCGCTTGTCTTCAACTTAGGCTTTGGAATTTTATGTTTCTTCAACCAAGAGTACACTGTAAAAACTTTCTTCATGGCAAACAACTCCAAGGCCTCAGGATTGAACACAACACCCATTCTCATGCTCATCTGCCAACAAAAAAATTTGATAACTTAGAACCCTATGGCATTTTCTCACTCTTTCTCTCTCTTTTTAACTATAAATTACCTGATGAGGAACCAACATAGCTGCATACCGAGCAAGCTCCCCAGCACGCCAGTCCAATACAACAGGCAACCATGGATAAGAAGCATCAAGTCTCACAAACCATAGTCTTATATCAGGGAATTCCGATAGTTCACGCGGATCGTATGAATCTTCTTTTGTATAGTTTATAGTAAAACCAATCGTTCGTTCTAAAAGCTCTTTGGGATCAGCTGTGACATCAAATGCAGGAATTTTTCAGGGGTATTTCAGCAAGTTCCATTCATGACAATCTCAAATATCTTAACTAGAAATTGATGAATTTGATTAAGAGTTCAGTTCTGATAACAAAGGTAAGCTTACTTACGTTCCGAAAGTGGGCTAATTCCAGTCACGGCATGAAATGGCGACAGGTTGAGGCTCCGAATAACATCGTTATCAATAACTATCTCGCATCGTCCTTCCGTCGGGGGCATTGGGGGTGCAACTTTGGATGTATCTGTCAATCGAAGTCCATCAAGATGAATCTAGTATATAAATCATTGATTCTAACAAACATACCGACTCCTAACGTCCGAGTCATCGGAATTTTACTTGCAGAATTTTGTAGAGGAGAACACAATTTTAAGCATTATTTCAAATTGAATCTGATAAATCAATCACTGAAGCCTGATTATACAAAATTCAGCCTGAATTACAATTGTTCACTAATAACCTCAGTTGGGATTTTTGATACAGAGCTGAAACTATGAGAACATTGAATTAAAATACAAACCAATCCTTCATAAGTTTAAAAAGGAGACTGAGAAAAGATTACAATTGTTCACTAATACCGTCTTCGTCGTCGTTTAGAGAGAGGTCGAAATTCCCTGAAGGATTGAATGCGACAGAGACTCTGACTTGGCGCTGTCGACAGAACTGTGAAATCGAGAGAGATGTGATTGAACTCGAAGTGGGTTTGCAGGAAAGGCATGGATTAAGGGAGGGGATGGGCTGTTTTAGTGATGGGAGAAGAGGAGAGAAGGTTGTGGAGGCAGCCATGAGAGTGTATCTGTGTTCAGTTCATCTTTTTTTTTTTTTGAAAGGTTATGTTTCAGTTTATCTCGTTGTGGGTCTTTTGTGGCCTTGTTTTCAAATTCTCCTATCCGTTTTTATTCAATCTTCCAATTGACTAAAATGCCCTTGATTTACTTTGAAGCTATTATCCAATGGACATCACGTCCATAATGCTCAATGAACCCCATATCGTCATTACATACCTGTGGCCCACCCCAAATTATCAACCCATTCACGGATTGGAGGACCATCTTCTGGATTGGTCCGGAAAAAAGATTGAGTATGGGTGTGTTTGGCTGAAAGGTTATGGAAGAAAGAATTAGAGGTTTTATCCTAGGGATACACATCATTTTATCCTGAGATATATATGACTCTAGACATAGTGAGAAAAGTCTAGTCTGCATACGTTTACAGACTCAAACGTATGCAAACATGGTATCCACCGTTGAATCGGAACTAGCAAGTTTAGTTTTGTGGATCTGTGTATCATCACCCCTTATTCCCCTTGAAGAGAAAACTAGTTCCCTGGATGGTACCCATTGTCTTATCCTTAATGATTGACAACACTTCATTTGCAGTCAAATATGCCTAAGTTGATCCAAAATATGGCCTACTTTACTGTCTGGATTGATGAGTGGAAGTACCACATGTTGCAAACTAGGTGTAAGTTTGATGGAGAATGATGACTTGAGATCCATCAACTTCTCTCTTTTGCGAATGTTCCAAAAGATAAAAGTATAACTAAAGAGTTTTGAACCTTAAGACATTAAAGTAACTTGCTTTTGAGTTAGAACTTTCAAATGGATGTTGGAGTAAAAATTTTGGAGGGAAATCTAAAAATGTTTCTATTTTTGAAATCAAAGGTTAACTTTTGTAGGCTTTTGTAAGCCCTACCTATCTTCTACTGGAATTCCGACACATTTTAAACAATTGTTGTGGCTTTTGTAACATTTTTAACATTAATTATTGAACCGTTGAGCCTTTAATACTATTGATTTAAGAGCCCAATGGATCTCTTATTTGTACTGTAGAGAATAAATCCCACACACCTTTGAGATATGCGCTTTTCCAATGTTGTTGGATCCAAGGCCCCGAGACTAGTTCTGAGGTATCCGAGGTGATATTTTTGGACTGTCAAGAAGTAATCCTACAATAACTCAAGATGGTGGAATTCCACCAGATGAGCCTCCGATACTTAAGTCAGTATACTATGAATAATCAAGTCTAATTCTCCAAGATTGCATGTCTTTTACTGTAGCAAAATACCTTTATTTATAGCTTTCAAAGCTAGATATTCAAGTAGATATTTATGCAAATATTTATGTGAACCAATAGGAGTTATCTACGTGCCTTTAAGCTATATTCTTCTAAGTAAAAAAGGATAGTTCTGAGACCGCCGAGGTCCCTGAGGTTGGTGCTCAAGACCGCCGAGGTTTCCGAGCATAGTGCCTGAGACCGCCGAGGTCCCCGAGCATGGTGCCTGAGACCGCTGAGGACCCCGAGAATAATTATTTTATTTCAGATAATATCAACTGTTTAAGTCAAATGAAACCCTAATTTCCCGAGGTACACGAGAATAAATATAAAAATTTCTCGAGATTCTCGAAGGTAATAATATTCTCCAAAGGTCTGAGATACCCGAGGTGCCCGAAGTACCTAAAAAAGCTTTAAATTCTTTAAGGTAACTAAGTTTTACCGAAACAAAATCCATGTGTCAAGGATCTGTGCGGCCACATGTCAATAATCTGAGCCATCCACGTGTCAACCCTGAGACTTCGTATTTGCTGAATTTACCCCCCACATGTACCTCTATATAAATAGACCACTTGGATTCATTCTTCATAGTTCAGTGCTACAACTGTGGAAGAAGAGTAGTTGTATCCTAGGAGGTGAGCATCTATAACAGTTTGTTGGCATCAAGAGAACCTCTTGCAATTGTAGTCAATCACCTTAAACGTCAAGTCATCGACGTGCCTCTACCAATAAGTTCTTATCTCCTAATTCTTCAACACTTTTTTTTCTGTCCTTATTTTATCGCTCAAATTTTAGAGTTGTGTAAACATTGTAATTATTCCGAATATATACAGTACATAAGATCTAATAATCTTAAGGTAATTGACCAACTGTTATTATTTAGACTAAGTAAATATAAACCATTTTGAAAAACCCAAAATTTTTGAAGGAATTATTTTCAAGAGATGACAAATGAAAATGCTATTGTACTTGAATACTTTGAAATTAGCCAATATGATTCTGAAATCTGCCATATTATTAAAGAATAGATACTACTGGGTTGCTAAATACAAAATAATGATATTAGTCTGATTGCATGTGTAAGAACTACATACTCAATTCCATGATTCTTGCTTTATATGACGTTTACATTCACTACAAATCTGCTAATAAATTATAGAATACCTTATAAAAAATATGTAACATAAGATGTTGGGGCTAAAAAATTTATTGTGGGGAGGTTTTTAGACTTTTAAATGGAATATGAGAAAACTATAGTATCCTAATTACAAAAATTGTAGATTATCATACATGAATCTTAATAGAAGGATACAAGTTGTGTGAAGGTTTTCAAGTGATGTTGATCATCGAGAAGATACCACCATCTTGAAAAGAGTTTAAGAATAACCTTAAACACAAAAAAGAAATGACTATAAAAGACCCAATTGTCAGACTTCATATAGAAGAAGACAATCGTGCAAATGAGATTAAGGAGAAGGCTTCAGAGCTAAAAAGTAAAGCCAATTTAGTAGGAAAGGTTGATAAAAATAAATTTAGAAAAACAATATATAGAAACCCAAAAGAAGCTCTAAGAAATAAAAAAAGTCTTCTAAGAAAGACTTTAATTTAAAAGGATGATCAAAAGGGAGTTGCTTCATTTGTGGGAAACCAAGACATTACGCTCGAGATTCCTTTAGTCACAAAGCTAAGGGCTACCAAAAGAACCAACCTGGTTAAGCTCGGGATAATATGCCTGAAACAAATAAATTTTCAGCAATGGTCTCTTAAGCCAACCTTGTGAGCAATCAAACATATATATCCGTAAGACAAAAAATGCATTTTCTCCTATGATGTAGTAGGGGAAGGTGAACTACTTTACATAGGAAACTCGTCAGCTTTCAAAGTTATAAGAAAATAAACCATTACACTGAAGTTCACATCTGGAAATATTCTTACTCTAAATGGTGTACTTTCTGTACTAGATATTACGAAGAATTTGGTGTCAGTATCGCTATTACCAAGAAATGATTTAAATTAGTTTTCAAAGCCGACAAATTTCTATTGACCAAAAGTGAGACTTCTATGGGGAAGGAATATTGAAGGACTTTTTAAATTAAATGTAACTATTGTAAATTATATTAAAGCATCATTATCTTATACTTATATTATTGATTTTACCTATTTATGACATGCTAGACTAGGTCATGTAAATTATGCTTCTTTAAGAAAATTGATGAACTTAAAATAAATATCAAAAACTCCTATAGATAATATTCACAAGTGAGATATACGTAGAGTTAAAATACACAAATAAATCTTATAAAATATAGAGAAGGGCAGTAAGATACTTAGTCTCATTCATAGTGATGTTTATGATCTAAAATGTATGATTTTGAAAAGAAACAAGTACTTATCACATTCATAGATGATTGCTCTGAAGTTTCCTTGAAATTAATATGAGAAGGCCTAGAGGGGGTAAATATGTCTATTAAAAATTAGTCTAAAATGATTACTAATATGCTTGAATCTGGGGAGTACGGTCGCAAAACCGAAACTCAAAGGAATTGATAGGGACCTGCACAAAAATAGATGAATAAACAAAGTTACATCCCAACTGAGATTGGAGAGGAACGAAACTTTGATGTTGTTTAAGCACAAAGCAAAGCAGCTACTCCGAGGTCGGGCTTGAGAATCTCAACTCGAGTCCAACCTGATCTGGTTGGTCGGGTTGGTCTCCATTGATGCACACCTTCCCTCTTACAACAACTTGAATTTTTCCAACAACAAGAAATTAAAAAAAAAATCCATTGAGTACCAAAAAATCCATGAGGCATGGTGGTGGAGGCATGACAAGAGGTGGTGGCGGCACTGATGTAGCATGGAGAGAGAGAGAGAGAGGGAGAGAGAGAGAGAGAGAGAGAGGGGGGGGGGGGGAGGGGGGTCTAGAAGACCAAATCATGGCTTCTGGTGGTAACGGTGTTGTAAAGGGGATTGTGAGAGAGAGAGGGGAGAAATTGATAAAATGTGAAAGAGAGAAACATGAGGGGAAGAGAAATAGGGATTAGGGATTTAGGGTACGGAGAAAAGTTGGGCGGAGATCGGGCTCAGGTTGGGTTAGGCCTCAGCCCAAAATCCCAACCCGATTTTGATCGAGCTTCGCATATCTAGGCCCGAGCCCAACCCAACCCAACAAAAAGCCAGTCCAAGCCCAACCTGAAGTCGGATTTAGCCCGTCAGGCTCGGATTGGGCCCGACCAAGTTGCAGCCCTACTAACTGTACAACTTTGCTGACCAGTGCTAGTCAACAAAGTTCTACTCGAACTTTCAATGGGAGTAGCATCAAAGGTTCCAAATCAACCCCAAGGGGAGAGTGCGGGTGGCCAAGACTCCACTCCAAAAAGCAGTAGGTTCTGAGTTCAACTCTGCTTGGGGCCACTCCTTAGAAAGAGTAGGGTCATAAGTGGCTCAGTCCACATTAACTCTCTCAGTCAAGCATGGCAATTTGGCTCGTGGCTGGCGACCTGGTCTGTTTAATTCGGGCGCCTGGCTCAGCACGATGGTAAGCCCGGCCTGGTCTAGCCCGTGAATTAGATGGGTCGGGCCTGGGTTCCAAAATATAGCCCGAGCCCAGCCCAAAATATTATTCATGGGCTGGGTGCAGGCAGGGCCTTAAAGCCCTACCTTGAGCCGGAATTGGAGCGCAGCCCGAGCCCAGGCTCTATTACCTTCATTTGTTATGCTAAAATTCCTACGGTTAAAATCAACCCATGAAAATAATTTCAATCCAACGCTTAGAAAAATCACTGATCCGGTTTATTTTTTGTTTGTAAGTCCACCTAGTGATTGGCCAAACATCCATACGGTCAGCATCCACTAAGAGTGTGCCATGTGCCTCGTGTAAAAATTTTTGGCTGTGAAGACCTACATGTCGTAAGTCCTAATCATGCTGATTTTTGTTAACACAGATATAGCGTAAGCTAGCACCATTTTTGTCCGAAGTTTGTGTCTAATTATACTGGCCGTATGGCTTTTTTAGCCCACCACTTGGTACACATTCATACAAGAAATCAGTTTGTTTGATAAATTTTAACCGTTGGTTTTAGTACTCAAAAAAGTGGTTGAATTCAACAGCTAGAATCACGTATAAAATATAAAAAAAGTACTAAAATCTAATGACTAGAGATTACCAATCATGGTGATTTTTGGTGTGTATATCCACCAAGGGGTGGGCTAAATATCCATGCGGTCAGTGGGCCCAGATGGCAGCAGTAACAGAAATGTTGCTAGTTTACGCTTTTGGATTAAGCTACACTACATGGCCTGAAACCCAGCCTGTAGCCCGCCCGGCCGGTGACCAAGCCCGACCATAGACCCGGTCACGGGTTGGGCTGGTTTTTTATTTTTTGGTGAAGCCCGGCCCGAGTTGCTGGCGGGCCAAATTGCCATGCTTACTCACAACAGGCACAGCACACTCCGGCACGTGTGGAAGGGGTGACTATTGTACCCTGGGGGACTAGTGGGTGCTCTAAGAGGCCCGGATACCCACGGTTTAAAAAATAAAGTTCCAAATCACTCGTCAATGATTCTTGTGGTTCCAGTGAGAACAAAGAACCAAAACTTACAAAAACAATAAAAGAAAAAAAATCCAACCACGTGATTTCGTCCAACTTGTGATGCTCAGCCAAAACTTTTGACATAGCAAAGTGGATCTGTGTGTGTATGTTCAGAGAGATCCTCCCTCGTGCGTCTCGCACGCTGATCCTCTCTGTCACCCCCTCGTGCATTGCTGTTGTTTGACCTTTGACCCCAAAACAAAAACTGACTTATACGCCGAAAGTGGTGGGAGTGTGAAGGAATATTTGATCACTCCGATGCCTTAATAACCTTGGACATTGGATTGGAGTCAGATCCTTCCATCCCTTTGCACGTGCCATTTTCACCATCTTTCCCCCAAAATACCTCCTATCACGTGCCACCCCCCTCTTAGATCTTTCTAACCCAGAAAAGAGCATGTTTGGTTACAACGTTAACTCAATGGGGTTTAATTTTAGCTGACATTAACAACCATTTTTGTTGTTTGTCTTGGAGTGATTTTTTTCCCTTTACATTGGTTAAAACTACAGCATAGAGTTAGCATTGTAACCAAACATACCCAATATATCCATTCATAAGACGGTTAGGACTTAGGATCATCATTATGGTCCATTTTACCCTAATTTTATACAGAAGATCTGGATCATTCAATTGGAGGGAAATCTACTAGGTGGGATCCAGCCCAAGATTGAGTGATCAGGCTCAACCTTTACTTGGACGGATATTTTGGGTGTGCCCATCCATTGGATGGTCAAGATCAATGAATTGGTGGGGTATCTTTTAAGATGGTTTAGGCCCATTGGGGATGCTTGTGGTAAGGTCCATCCTATATTTCTGTATAGTTTACACACAGAAGCGGCGGTGGCCAAAAGGGGTTCATATGCATTTTGCCAACTCAGCACCTTCACATGTAGCAAGCGAATCAGAACTGACAGGTGGCTGGTCTCGATTGGTTGAGTCGGCTTCCACATGGAAATTCCATACTCAGAGCAATGAAATCCGTACCAAAGGATTTGAGCATTTTTCATCATGGGCTTGTAATCCATTAGCTCTTTCTTAGACCCAATGTTTTAAATAACGGAAATAACAGTGTAACAGCAGTGGATCTTACCGTTAATCAAGCATTATAACGATAATAACAGTGGGTATTTTTTCTAATATTTTACTCTTTTTCCCATTCTTTATTATTAAATATGATGTATTATATTATGATAACACAGTAAAATAGTATTCAGATATTTAATAAAATGTTAAAATAATGCGCTAACAGCTATTAAAATTAGGCTAACAGTTAATAACGGCTGTTAAATTAGGAGCTTTATATACATATATAATACTAGTAGGCGGCACGTGCGTTGCACATGATTGTGTGTACGGACACTTTTAAAGGAGGTGGCAATTCTACATAGGGGAGAGTAGTCTTCTAGCCTTTTTCATTTTGTTGTTCCTTTTGTCCTTCTCTTTTCTAGGCAGTTGCCTCAATCGCCTATCTATTTTGTATCCTTTCTTTCTTCTTTTTAAACGTTAGGCAAATTTTGCATACCCCACTATTTCTCTTGTTATCTCCCGCTTAAACATAAAATAAAATGACATCTATATCCCTTGTGTTTTCTCTTATCTTTCCTCACCTAAAACTATAAAATAGCAACTTTAACCCTTTTGTTTCTCTGATTAACTTGCCTTCTTCTCAAATGTTACTATGCCTTCTCCTCAATTGTTATCATCAATGTTAGGAACCACTAATAAAGCCGAGGAGGATCCCAAGCAATGTCTGAAAAACTTGGACTACTTTGTTGGAAATATTGTTGAATTTGATCTGTAAATCCAACTTTGCCATGGACATGTTAACTTAGATAAATTAAGATGTAGGTTAATGACACTTTTATGAATAATTTAAGAATTTCTAGTGATCTCGCCAGGACGATACATTGGGTGTTTGTTTCTCATGCAGTTTTGTTCATGGTCTTTGAATTGATTGTTCGTTGATTGTTGAACGAGAGGTACCTCCAGTCTCCGACTTGTCGAAGCTTTTCTCCACTAGTGCCCATTACGGAGAACAGGTTTTCTCTACCGAAGCTCCACTCCGCCCTATCGAAGCTATTTTCAAGAATCTCAACAATGAAACCCTTGTTTTCGGAAATTTCTTTTCTAAGTAAAGGGAGGTATTTAGATTTTCAATGGGGTGGAGGGTCAATTAGAGAATATCAAAATTGGGTGGGGGATAAGAAATTGGAGGATAATAAGACAATTCAATGGGGTATCCAAAAAATTGCCTTTTTACTTATAAAAAAAATATAAATCAAAAGGGCATTTTTAAAAACATTGGCCAAATACTGACAACTTTGAAAATTTAGCAACTGAAGGGGCAATTTGGAAGACTAATTTGGAGGTGCAAATTTGAAAAGAGTAGCTCTATGTGCACCCACCTATTTAAGTTAGGCACCGATCTTTCTTTTACAAAAATGTCCCTTCTGCTTGGGCAATGGGGCAGCCCTGCTGACATAACCTGGCTAGTGGCAGGGTTTTGCTGCTGACACCACTCAATCCATGTCAACAAGGCCTGCCGACACACACCTTATCTATGCGGCTTTGAATTGCTGACATGAGTAGTTGAATTTTTTTTTTTATAATTTTACTGAGAGAGAGAGAGAGAGAGACAGGGAGAGAGAGGTGGAGCGAGGAAGAGAGAGAGAGAGAGGTGGGGTGCATGGGTTCGTGGTGCCCTAGTAGGAGGAGGGATATTTTTGCCAAAAACACAAAAAAAATAAAATAAAAGAGTGGATGCCCAGTTTAAAGAGTGGGTGCGTAGATACCTATTTGAAAATTGTGGCGATTCTAGGAGAGATAGAAAAGCAAAATTATAGGGTTAAAAAGTCCAAAATGTCCTTTT
This sequence comes from Euptelea pleiosperma, assembly GCA_035048495.1. NCBI lineage: Eukaryota > Viridiplantae > Streptophyta > Magnoliopsida > Ranunculales > Eupteleaceae > Euptelea > Euptelea pleiosperma. The sequence goes on from CM068549.1 coordinate 18,668,980, forward strand.
ACTTTTAATGAACTATTCAAGTGTTATGATATTTCCGCCAAAAACCCAAAACCGCCTTTTAAGAGAAACAAACTATGATTTGAGACTGTTAATTAGAACACCGTTATTAAATGTTGCAACGGCTGTTAGTTAAAAGCATGTTAGACTCTAGAAGCGTAAAAAAGCGCTCAATTAGTGTATTTGTTAGTAATGTTTCTAAACAAAACCACATCATTAAGCACGATTTTCGGATAGTGAGTGGTTGAATGTTGCCAAGGTTGTTGCCCGAAACACAGGTTCCGTACACTTGTTTTCCTATTGGGATTACCTGCTCCTAACTATTATAATTGGAAATAAAACAATATTATAACATGTGGCATGCATCCAATGGACCAGGACCCACCAATATCAAATGGGTTCTACTTAGGATATTCATCTCCAAATAACTAAATGTCCATTCGATCAAATGACCTACAAGGTGAGGCCCAAATTAAACCTAAAAACTCGATTCAAAACTCACCTGGTTGAGTTCACTTGATGACTTGCAAGTCAACTCAGTGAGTCAATAAAATTATTTAAATATGTAAAATTAAAGAAATTACATAAAATAATTTAAAATATCAAGATAAGAAGTACTTTAAAAGAAATTAGAAGAAACCCATTCTTTTGACTTGTAAGTCGAGTCGAGTTAACTTGACACATTTTGAGTCGACTCGCAGTAGGTACTAATCAGTCACCAGCTCGACTCCACCGACCTACAATCCCATCGGGTATCGAGTCGAGTCGACTCATCGTGTTTTTAAAAATATGCCTGCTTTTTTATTCATTTTGTGTTCATAAGAAGATCAAATGTAGGTCTTATACAGATTCAAAGTTTGTATAAACCTTCTCTTCGATAGATCGCCACCCTTAGCATGGGCCTCTGAAAAATCTCACCAATATGATGGCCCTTAAACACCTCTTGGATGTAATGATCATGATTATTACACATTAAGGTGACAACGATGACGGAGCCCAACAATCGGATGGTCCTGATTATGCGAAATTGGAATTGGATGGATGGCTACTCCAGCATATCACTGAT